>JAFBJT010110065.1:49144-110523 GCA_016785325.1 Chascanopsetta lugubris | reverse complement strand
ACAATGATCAAGTGTACAAGTACATTTCCGGTGCACATCCGGAAAAACGGGTGCAAACACAGCAGTTAAAGGAGGTATTGTGCAAGAACAACCAGATGCGTGATGTAATCACTGGTGCATTCAGTGATACTTGACAGTCTATTATCAGTCCATTTGTTTAAACCGTAGCAGAATCCCTATCTTCAAAGCAGATTCACCAGAACTTAAATACCTCAGATAAACATAAACACTACTACAATGCCTCGTTGAAATGTTAGAATTAATCAGAATGAAGCAATTACATGAATTAATTTGTAATTACATAAAGTTCTGCTTTGTATACTTTGACTGGTATGTTTAGTGTCAGGGCCTCAGCTGTTGACCTGTACATGCTGCTGGCGCCCTCTAGTGTTCCCTAATGACAACTACAAATGTTTCACAAGGGAAAGTCATCATATCATCCTCCTTTTCTCTTTCACACTGCCTCCTCTGTTCACTCTCTGTTCCTCTCCTGTTCCCAGCCTGTGGCTGCAGCATGGAAGGCTCCGTGTCTCGACTCTGTGACAAGTTCAGCGGTCAGTGCCAGTGCCGCCCCGGAGCCTTCGGCCAGCGCTGCGATGGCTGCCAGTCGGGTCACTGGGGCTTCCCCAACTGTCGGCCATGCCACTGCAACGGCCACGCAGACCAGTGCGACCAGAGGAGTGGAGTCTGCATCAACTGCAGGGACAGCACCGGAGGAGACAAGTGTGACAGGTCAGTGTGAGGAGATCGGATTCAGTTTAAACTTAAAGGTGCGGTGTGTAAGGTTTGCTGACATCAAGTGTTGAAGTTGCTTGTTTTATCCATCACCTCACCCTCACCCTTCTGAGCAGCAGGAGAATCTATGGTAGACTTCAGTTGTCATTAAAACATAAGTGACGTTTAGTATGTCCACTCTGGTCTGCTGTAAAAACATGGCGCCCCCCGTAGAGAGGAGACCTTCTTCATGTAAATATACATTAATGCGCTCATTTTAGGCTAATGGAAAAAAATCAAAATAAAAACATCTATGTGATTATAAACTCCAAGATGTCAATATGTATTTGTTTTGAAATATTTTTAGAGGTGACAAAATGTACCAAAATCGTACACACTGCACTTAAGGCGCAATTCAGCTACAATTTCTCCAAATCGAAAATTGCTTGGTTGAAAAACATCATCAAACTTTTTGTTAGGTATCGTGCTGATGTCTGTATTGTCTCCACAGGTGTGCCAATGGTTACTACGGCAACCCGGTCCTCGGCAAAACCTTCAGTGGCCAGTGTCGTCCATGCCCCTGTCCAGATGGGCCCAACAGTGGACGCCACTTTGCTGCATCTTGTTACCAAGACAACCGCAACAGACAAATTGTCTGCAACTGCAACCAGGGCTACACAGGTGAAAATCCGATCACATCTGTATTGACACCCCCTCTCGAACCGCATCCTTGGGCCTCTCAACATATCTAGTGAGAATTGAAAAGTCTTGACATGACACGACTGGATTGGTGTCTCCTCTGAAAACTGGAAAATACATTAAAGGTACAGTGTGTAAGATTTGGTGACATCTACAGGTGAAGTTACATTTTGTATCTATCACTTCACCTATCCCATCTGAGCTTGCAGGAGAACTTATGGTGGACCTGGGTTGACATTCAACCTCAAAAGATGCTTAGTACATCCAATCTGGGCTATTGTAAAGAAAATATGGCGGCCCCCATAAGGTGGACCCCCTCCTGATGTAAATGTACATTAAAGGGCTCATTTAAGGATCATGTCAAAAGCAAGTCATACATTGAGGTGATTATACATTGGTAAAAATGTCTGCATATGATGTCTGCATATGATTGTTTTGTTGTTTTCTCATTTATTTCTACAGATAGAAGTGACAAAAATTGACCGAAATCTTACACACTGCACCTTTAATACTTTGGTATATTTAATCGCTTTTGAAAAAGTGAAAAATACTGCATAGGCCATATCGCCTTCACCTTTGCCTTTAACCATGAGGCTCAAAAAGAGGTAGGTCTAGTGTTTGTCATGTGGTTTTGGTGACCTGTGTAATCTGTCATCTCCCTCCCTCCCCTGTATTACTGGCACAGGGATTGTTAAACGCTCCGGGGTGACCATTTTTAAGCGTGAGTAACGCCGGTTGATCCCTCCCCCTTTGTCTTCTCCCTCCCCTCGCCACACTCGCCCCCAACACTCCACAATAACCAACCACGCTTAAACCTCAGCACCCATCTGTGATGCTGTGCCACCGTGCACCCCTGACCACCCCGTGTGACCTGGCTCATATTCTATAATCATTTAAATAGTGCAAACCATCATTTGACCAGTGGTTGAATTATGTAGGAATGCAATTTGAGCCATGTCTGTGTTAAAGGTCCCTGACACAAGGACCTGACCCAGATGGATCACTGAGCTGTGACTGGCAGTCTGGGTCAGCTTCTGTCTCCTCAGTGTGTGGTAGAGCTTGAACTGCTCCTTTAAATGTGGATGAATGATAATGTGGTTGTGAGGTCACTTCAGTGGTTGGACCTGAATCAGTCTGGATTCATTCAAAGCCTTATTCCGCCATGTTCACGACGATCAGTCAGCTGCAGTGTGCATATTTATGTATAATGTAAATTTGACAAACATTACGGTTCATGTCCTAGCAATGAGTACATCACAATGGGACTGAGAGAAACACACAAGCTGGACAGGTGCATTATTGTGAAAACAAATTCATTGGTTATTTTGGATGATTTTCTTACAGTAACAATAAGAGGAGCACTTACACCGTGACCAGAATAAAGTTGTAATATTCCTAAGTTTTCATAGTAAAAATAAGATTTATTTTTTAGAGCAACTTCTTGATTTTGGTAGAATTTCAACTTATATTGTGTATACATAGAGTATATATATATATATATATATATATATATATATATCATGTTAAAAGAATGCAGACAAAATAAATGTCTGTGGGAAATGAGCAGCACATGCTCCTCTGAGTTTTACTATATTCCATTATAATGTTACGTAACCATCATTATTCAGTCACCCCCCTCCACAATTCCCCTGTTTGGTCCTTTCTTTGGACCAACAGTCTCATAAAATCCTTATAATACAGATCCGCAGAAATGTATGATATTACATTATTTGTGAAATATATACTGAAGTTGATACTCCATGTCAACAAACTGACTGCTGGTATTCTCCCTGTAAAATGACATGTAGCCTGAACAATGTTATTGTTATTGTTATTGTTTTACTTTGACTATTTTCTGATTTGATGTAGTATTGGCATGTATTGATCAGGGTCATTACTTTGAATTAAAAGTTTCCTATTTTTGTTTGTTCAATCCTTTTTTTAACCCATTTTTTGACTATTTTATACATCCCCATTTACCAAATCTCAATAACCACCACTCGCTCTAACTTTATCTTGTGTTTTATTTTGTTTTTTTTCAATTGTAGGTGCCCGATGTGATGAATGCGCCCCGGGTTACTTTGGCAACCCCTCTCAGCCTGGAGGCCGCTGCCAGCCGTGCCAGTGCAACAACAACATTGACATGTCGGACATGGAGGCGTGCGACAGGCAGACCGGAGAGTGCAGGAAGTGCCTGTACAACACGGAGGGCCTGAGCTGCGGCATCTGCAAGAGCGGCTACTTTGGGGACGCTTCCCGACGCAACTGCAGGAGTAAGAGACCGGTTGACAAAAGTTTCTATATTGATCTTGTTTATGTCAGTGTCGTAAAAAAAAACAAAAAAACATAATGATTGATTCATCACCTCAGAGTGCACCTGTAACTTCCTGGGAACTGAGCGCAGCCAGTGTGTGGAGCGGGGCGACTGCGTGTGCCAGCGCGCCACAGGGCAGTGCCAGTGTTTACCTAATGTCGTGGGTCTGACATGTGACCACTGCGCCCCCAACCACTGGAACCTGGCCAGCGGGGGAGGCTGCGAACCCTGCGGCTGTGACCCCAACAACTCCGTCACCTCCTCCTGTAATGAGGTAGAAACCCAAACACTAGTTTTGACATTGTTAAGTCCTTATTGTTAAGGGACTATGTATAGCTTTGACATTGTATTTGTCAAATTAATTCCTTTTAACACCAGCAGATGGTGGTATTGTCCCTGTCATTTCTTTATTACATCAAAGAAGCTTATTTTTGTAAATAAATGGTTAAGACCACACATGACACCACAGAGTGAGTGATGTAGTGGCTCACTTCTCACCCTAGTGGTCAACAAAGTGGTATTACAAGGGCATTTCCCAAACTTGAAATTATATTTTAGCCCAATTCTAATTCTGTGTCTTTTTTAAACTGCATGTTTCCATTTTAACACATTTTTTGCCTTTCTTCCTTCTAACTTGTAAGTTTACGGGACAATGTCAGTGTCGTGACGGCTTTGGAGGGAAGACTTGCACCGACTGTCAGGAGAACTACTGGGGAGATCCCAGGACACAGTGCAGAGGTGAGGACATAACTGCACTTGTAAAGGGACACGATGAATGCTTATGGTGCCAAAAATATTGGTCATTAAGCAACACATTTTCATTGGCAGTAAATCCCTATATTCACAGCAGGTAGCTATGTGCAGGGTAAACCTATGCAGCTACACAGCTTGTGATTAAATGCACTCACTATAACTTTAGATGCACAGTTGAGATTCTATGACATCTTACATGGCAATAGTGACCTTCTGGTTATTTACTAACACTACTGCGTAAGAATGATACTGAATTATTACATATATTTTAAATTCTCTTCCATTCCTATGCAAACAACATAACTATTATCATAGGGCTACAGTGATCATTGAAGTACATACATTACTTGAAAGAATACGTATAATTGTATTTTTTTCTATGTAAACATTAATTAGAATTTAAAAAATGAAGGTAATTGATGCAACAAAAGGGAAAAAACTGGCTGATGAAAAATTACTTTTTTTCTCTTACACTATTGCACACTAAAAACTCAAAATTATAAAAGAGACAAAAAGGGAATGTAGGAAGTAGGTCACATGGTGAGAAAGCCAAAAAATAAACACTAGCCACAAAATCTACCTAAACACCTAAATCACATAATGGTACCATCAGAGCGGCCAAGGCTCAAAAAGGGGAATTGCACCAAAGAGTGAATGAAAGAAATATCTATTTGACCTCAGCTTCTCCCACACTAATTAAACAGCACTATACGATGTCATTTTTATTGCCAATACATCCACTCCATCTAAATTATGCACACTGTAACTTTAATAGATGGGCCATAATGAGGACACTTAGTATATTATCCATGTGCTTTTGTTTATTTACCGTTAGCACCATCCCTGAATTGTACCCTTTATCTTTTCACTCTCTCCAGCTTGTGACTGTGACTGGCGCGGCATCGAGACCTCTCAGTGTCACCGCATGACGGGACACTGTGTCTGCCAGCAGGGGGTGTCAGGTGTGCGCTGTGACCAGTGCGCCCGAGGCTTCTCCGGCCAGTTCCCCAACTGTCAGCCCTGCCACCAGTGCTTCGGGGACTGGGATCGCATTGTTCAGGTGCAGTCATATGCCCACCATCTGTTAGTGGGAGTGGAGGAAGGGAACGGAATAGAACAGTGAACTCTAATCCCTCTCTGTGTGATCTTGTCTCATTACCAGGACCTGGCGGTGCGCACCAAGGACCTGGCGGAGCGTGCACATGAGATTCAGACCACTGGGCTGACGGGGGCGTATGAGAAGGCCTTCCGAGACCTGGAGGAGAAGCTGGCGCAGGCTCAGGGAATCGTTAATACACGCAATGCCACGGCCGCAGCGGTCTCTACACTGATGGAGCTCATCGAAGACCTGAGGTGCAGCTCTGCCTGTCTACATATAAACCTGTCACTTAAACAAAACTTCTGTTTGTGCTATCAAAGGTCCAGTGAGTGAAATTCAAGTGAAATGATTTCCACTTCTATTGGAAAGAATGGAATTTGAAATTGTCTTGATAATATTATGAAGAGTAATCATAATCATATGACAATTTGTTCTCTTATATACTTTGACCAAAGGATGAAGCATTCAGAGTTTAGGGGTCAAAGGTCAAGGTCACAGTGATCGTATGCAGCATTTTCAAAGGAAAGAGCAAAGACTCGTACCAGTATGATTTATGCTGTGAATCATTTTTAATAATCCACCATACGTGTGTGGCCGTGTGTCTGCCTTTATTTTGTCCATTACACGTTGTTTGGAACATTTGAACGGGTACGTGAGTTTGCAAGTGCAAGTGCTACAGGTGTGGTTGGGTCGTAATGGAGGGGCCATCTTTGGCTCTTATGCTTATAAACAACAACCCACAAGGTCTGCATGAAAGGAATGTCATTGAATTGGGCTAAAGCCAGATGACCTAATTGGACAGTGGTCAAAGGTCAATGTCACCCTGACCTGAAGTTTTGCATTTTAGTGCAATATCTCAAGAAAACACCAATGGTCTTCTTTTTAATTTAGTAATTTAGTACACCGACCCAACAGTATAACATGTATTTGGTCCTAGAAAGTATTAAAAAAGACATTTTTGGATGAATCCTTCTTTTGGCCCACAGAGCACAAATTGGTGAGACCACAGACACCCTGAACCGTCTGGAAGGAGACCTCACCATCGTCCAGGACAGCAGCTCTGAGGCCAGCAAAGAGCTGAGCGCTCTGGAGCGAGAGGCCAAAGAGCTGAACCTCACATCTCAGCAGCTGCACCATCAACTGGACATCCTGAAGAACTCCAACTTCCTGGGTGAGAGACCAGGAAGAACAGTGAAGAGACCTAAATCCAATCCATCACTGTGGCTCATTGTCATCTCTCTCTCTGCTTCAGGTGCGTACGACAGCATCCGCAGCTCCCACAACAAGTCCTGCAACGCTGAGCGCCGGGCCAATGAATCGACGACCACCCGGCCCAGCACGGTCAGTCAGTCCGCCGACACACGCCGCCGCACCGAGCGCCTCATCACCGCCAAGAAGGACGACTTCAATCGTAAGAACGCAGCCAACAAGCGCGCGCTGGGAGAACTCAACATCAGAGCGCAGGGTCTGGACTTGAAGAAGATCAACGAGAAGGTTCGTACTCATTCTCTGATGACAAGTGTGTAAGATTTCGGTCAAATCTTGTCACTTCCATCTACAGAAATAGAATTAAAATAACAATTGTATGTAGACATTTTTACAAATAGATAATCACCATACAATATGCAACCAGTCATGTCACCAGTAGATACCTTCACCTTTAATAGTGGACATGTGTGAAAGTTAATGTGTCTTCATTATGATCATTATCCCTGTCCCAACAGGTGTGCGGTGCACCAGGTGACGCTCCCTGTGGGGAAAGCCCATGCGGGGGCGCTGGTTGCCGTGACGACGAGGGGAACCGTCACTGTGGAGGCCTGAACTGTAACGGTGCAGTGGCAGTGGCTGAAAATGCTCTGGAGAAAGCCAAGCATGCAGAGAAGGAGCTGAACAAAGCCATAGGAGAGGTGGAGGGACTCTTTACCAAGGTGTGTACTGCAGACACTCACGTCAGTGTGATTGGTATGGATGGAGTCAACACCAGTGATACCACGGGTCCCCTTATGGTGCAGTGTTGTAAGATTTTGGTCATTTTGCCACTTCTAATGGTAGAAAAGAATATTACAAAACAATTACTTAATGACATTCTCATAATCACCTAAATGTATTATTTTTTTTCCATTGCCCTTAAAGTTGCAGTGTGTAAAATTTCAGTAAATTTATGTCACACATATCTGCAGATCAAACTTGTATTTGGATGTATAATTCTGACTGGGTGATGTTCTTTTCACATTACCTCAAAATGGGCCCTTTAATGTATATTTACATCCGGAGCGGTCCTCTCTATGGGGGCCGCCATGTTTTTACAGTAGCCCAGAGTGGACATACCAAACATCCTCTGAGTATTATTGGCAACTTAAGGCAACCATAGGTTCTCCTGCATGCTCGAAAGGGAAGGGTGAGGTGATGCATACACAGTGCAACTTCACCAATAGATGTCACCAAATCTTCCACACTTCACCTTTAAATGAGTCTATTGATGAACATTTGCATGGGACACGGGTCCTTTCTACGGGGGCAGCCATGTTTTTACAGTAGACCAGAGTGGACATACCAAACATCTTCTGAAGTCTTCTATAGGTTCTCCTGCATACATGGAAGGGTGGGGTGGTGGATACATCATGCAACTACTACACCACTAGATAGTGCGAAATCTTACACACTGCACCTTTAAGAGATCTTGGACTGTGCCAAGGAACCCAGACATATCTTTAACAGGGTTCAACTTGGCAAGACAAGGCAGTTGTTAAACACACCCTTTGAAACAAATTATGTTCCCATCCAGATGAACCACAGACACGTGGTTTGTCTGGTTTGACTTGATATGAAGCCAGGAAGATGTATCTTTTCGCTTAGTAAGCATCTCTGCCCATCTTCCAGGTGGCGGAGGCCAAGAGTAAAGCAGAGGAGGCCAAGGGTAAAGCCCAGGCGGCTCTGGACAAAGCCACGGCCACCAAAAACAAAGT
This sequence comes from Chascanopsetta lugubris, assembly GCA_016785325.1. Taxonomy (NCBI): domain Eukaryota; kingdom Metazoa; phylum Chordata; class Actinopteri; order Pleuronectiformes; family Bothidae; genus Chascanopsetta; species Chascanopsetta lugubris. The sequence continues at coordinate 101,978 of JAFBJT010110065.1, read as the reverse complement.
GGAACGCTCCAACAATGACCTGAGAGACCTCATCAAGCAGATCCGAGACTTCCTCACACGTGAGATCTCCATGTGTTTTCTGTCCAATAACGTGCAGAGTGATCAAGGGACCTCTTTATCCAAGTGTAGATTGTATTGCTGTGCAGTGACGTATGAAGTACAGGAAATCACACCTTAGTTAAAGCTGGAGACACTTGTTTGATTATTGCTCAAAGTTAAAGATGCAGTATGTAAGATCTCTGTCAACGTTTGTCACTTCTATCTCTACAAATAGAATTACGGAACAATTATATTGACATTTTTACAATGTATAATCACTCCAGTGTATGACTTGCTTTTTACATAACCTTAAAATTAACCTTTTAAAGTATATTTACACCAGGAGTGGGTGGTGGATACAATATGCAAAGTCACCAGTAGATATCTCCAAATACACATGTAAGACCTCAGACAGTTTTGTCACTTCAAAAAATATTACAATATAAACAATTTCTAATCACCTAAATGTTTTTTTTTTTCCATTTTTCTTCAATGAGCCCATTAATGTATATTTAAATGAGGAGTAGGTCCTCTCTACGGGGGCTGCCATGTTTTTACAGTAGCCTAGATTGGACCTATTAAGCACATTTCAAGTCCTAATGAAGTCTGCCATAGGTTCTCCTGCATGCTCAGAAGGTTGAGGGTGAGGTGATGGATACAACATGCAACTTCACCTCTAGATGTCACCAAATCTTACACACCGCACCTTTAAGAAAATATTGTTTAGAATAAGCAAAAGGAAAATGCTTATATGCTAGGACAAAGAACTATTACTTTGTCACTACACACCATTGTTGTTCCCTCGTGTCGTCAGAGGAGGGAGCGGACCCAGACAGTATCGAGGCCGTGGCGAACCAAGTGCTGGAGCTCTCCATCCCGGCGTCGCCTCTTCAGATCCGACATCTGGCTGATGAAATCAAAGATCGGGTTCGCAGCCTCTCCAACGTGGACTCGATTTTGGCTCAGACGCAGGACGACGTCCGCAAGGCAGAGCAACTGCTGCTGGACGCCAAGAGGGCCAGGTAAGCAGACCTTAGCAGGAGACTTTGGCATTTTGACATTTCCAATTAGGGTTATTGTAGCGTTGGGGCAACTGCTGCTGGACGCCAAGAGGGCCAGGTAAGCAGACCTTAGCAGGAGACTTTGGCATTTTGACATTTCCAATTAGGGTTATTGTAGCGTTGGGGGGGGGGGGGCGAGAGAGCTCCAGTTTAAAAAAAAATATAGTTACATTATAGTTACCATAAAGTTACTAATTCTGTAACTGAATTACAACATTATTAAACGTTACTAGTTGCCAGTGTGTAAGATTTCTGGATTTTTTATCACTTATAGAAATGTTACAAAACAATTACACACTGAGATTTTTATGAATATATAATCACCTAAATGTGTTATTTTTTTCGTCATTACCCTAAACTGAGGCCATTCATGTATATTTACATGAGGAGCAGGTCCCCTCCTTGGGGGCCGCCATGTTTTTACATTAGCCCAGAGTGGATGTATTCAACATCTTTTAGGTTTTAATGATAACCGAGGTCTACCATAGGTTCTCCTGCATACTCAGAAGGGTGAGGGTGAGGTGATGGATACAACATACAACATCACCTCTAGATGTCACCAAGTCTTACTCTCTGCACCTTTAAATCCAACTGTATGTTTAATTATTTAACGCATTGATAACACTATAACACTATTTGTTGTGGTGTTAGTGCGGTCATAGGTGCTATCCAACAAAAGATGTTACCTCGTGCACCTGTTAGAATAAATACAATGATACAGGATGTTTTATGCCAGTAAGGAGTCTTTCATGGTCATCGCGATGTCTTTTGTGTAGGCATCGTTCTGAGGGTGTGAAGACCACGGCGGAAACGGTGCAACAGGCTTTGGATGATGCTAAAAGTGCTCAGACCTCAGCGGAGAAAGCAATCGCAAGAGCCAAAGCTGACATCGACATGACCGAGGCCCGACTGGCGAAGGTGATCAATTAAGTACCAAATAATGTAAACGGTCCAAATCTCAAGGATGGCAAATGGATCTCATGTGTGCTCTTCATAGATTGAGTCAGAGACGTCCAATGGTGAGAAGGATCTGAACGAAGCCATGGACCGGCTGGGCACCCTGGGTCTGGAGATCAACGCCCTGAAGACCAAGCGTGCCAACAACAGCATGGCAGCAGCTCGTGCAGAGGAGACTGCCACTATGGCGCGGGACAAGGCCAACGAGGCCAAGCAGGTCTGTGCAAAACTGGCTAATTCCCCCATCGTCTGCATCATTGTACATCACACATTTAAATTTTTTTTAATACTTCCCCTTCCTGTCCTAATGTCCAGATTCTCGATGGTCAGTTGACGGACAAGTACCACGAGGTGCAGCAGCGGGTGGACAGCAAGGCCAAGGCCGTGCAGGACTCCAAGACAAAAGCCGAGAGCCTCAGAGACGAAGCCAAAGAGCTGCTGAACGACGCCCAGGACAAACTGAAGAGACTAGCAGGTGCATCATCACACGTGTATTAGGAAAACAGGATACAGCCCCTACGCTTGGACTTGCAGCATTCTTTTCCCGGTGGCCACGTGCTGTACTGAAACAACGAATCGCTATACACCACAAAAAGCAATTATCCCATAGACAACAATAGTAAGTTAGATGCCTGTAAAACCCTTTGCAATACACCCATAGACTGTGTATAAAGATGGACGTAGCGTCCGTGACGTCACCCATTGGTTTCAGCGGAGTGCTTTTGTGGCAAATTGTGGGTGAGTCCCTTGTCGCCATCTTGCCGAATCCTAACTCCTGGTTCCTTGTTCTTTCACCGTCATCAATCGTCTCTAGCCTCATGTCTACGTGATGATGCAATCGCTTGTTAACGACTGTGATGATCAACTGTAATATAAATCATTTCGTAATGGTAACATCTAACTGACCGACACAATTTCTGTGTTTTAACAGAGCTGGAAAAGACCTATGAGGAGAACCAGAAGAGGTTAGAGGGGAAAGCTCGTATGCTGGATGGTCTGGAGGACAAGATGAAAGCCATCCTCAACGACATCAACAAACAGATCCAGATTTACAACACGTGCCAGTAACTCGCAGCTTAACCCCGGGCTTCATTAAAAACAGGTCCATGGTCGAGTCATTTCGCCATTTTCCCCTCAGATACAGTCAGCAGACAACAACAAGAGAATTACAGCAGATGGCTGGGCTGGCTCATTATTCTGCAAGTGACTAAATTAGCCTAATACTGACTCATATTTAAGAACTATTGCCATAAACTGAGATTATAAACACGTGTGACTGATTCATGTGAGAGTTGTGCTATTTTATTTACACTTGTCCACATTATCTTTGGTTGTAATTTTATGACATAATCTGGAACTGTTTTGAATGTAAAAAAAAAAGTATATATATATTTTAGAAAATTCAATTATGCACAGATGTGAGATTGAAAATAATGGTTTGCAAAACAATATCTGTTGAAATGTTTTTACTTTCTTTGAGTGACAGCTGCATAATCAGCACGTCATCATTGTTTTCTTCATGTTTTCTATGAATTGTGATACTACTGGAAGTATTTTCTGAGCTGTGCTCATCACAATATGACATCAATACAATCGTATCATAACAAACCATGATACAGAGACAAGGTGCAGTGTTCCCTTGTTATTATAACTGTTGTTGTTTTTTGCTCTTACGTTTGTAACACCAGCTGTTGCAAACATATGGCAAGGAAGTTAGCGTCCGTTTTTATATGAAAAAAATGAGGAGATTACAAAGTCAGCTAAGGAAGCTACTTTGAGCTTATGTTAAAGGTGCAGTGTGTAAGATTTCTGTATATTTTGTCACTTCTATCTATAGAAATAGAATTACAAAACAATTATATATAGACATGTTTACAAATATATAATAACCCCAATGTATTATTTGCTTTTTACAGAACCCTGAAATTAGCTCTTTAATGTATGTTTACACCAGGAGCGGGTCAACCCTATGGCGGCCACCATATTTTTTACCAGAGTGGACGTACTAAACTAATCTTTTTAGCTTTAATGGTCACGGAGGGCTACCATATGTTCCCCTGTATGCTTGAATGGGAAGGGTGAGGTGATGGATACGATGTGCAACTTCACCAGTAGATGTCACCAAATCTTACACTCTGTACCTTTAAGTTGAATTTCTCACGAGATCAAACCCGTAATGCACATATTGTCCGTGTTTATTACATTTACTATAATTGGATTTTTTCCATTTATTTATCAGTTAGGTGCAACTTGTTCCCCTATATAATACTGTAGTATGTGCAGTATATAATCATGCTGGGTTTCTCCTGTACAGATTGCATGACAATGTGTGTTTTTAAAAATATAAACCAAAAAATAAATAAATAAATAAATGTCTATCATCATTTTGATATTGAAATGCCAAAGTAAAAGCACCAAAAAAGGCTTGTGTAAAGTTTTGTCAATAAAGTTTAAATAACTACTTTTCCGTTGATTGATGTTTGAAATTATTGAAAGGATGAGGTGCTACAACTCTATTTTCAGCCTAATGGTCCTTCCTCCTTGACAGTACAATGTTTTGTTATACACAACGGACCAAAGCGAAGTTCTTAGGGACAGTCTGCAAAGTGCAACATCACAAAGGGTCACTGCAGAAAAAAAAAAAATAAGAAAAAATCTATAACACCTCTTTCTTGCACTCTGTATTGTCTCTAAAGTCAGTGGGGTCACTCGAGATATTCTGATGTTTGTATTGAAATAAATAAATAAATAAATAAATAAATTGTTTTAAAATATTCATAACATGTGCAGTACATCCACAAGTGTATAAAAAAATTAAGTGAATACCAGAGACAGACAGAGGGAAACACAGGGACTGTTAGACTTTGATCTCGTGTCACATGATGACCTGGTTGAAAGCATAGATGTGACGCCATACATTTGTTTCATATCTTTACATCAAAGGCTTTGAAGTCTAATTCATCAATGTCGGTTGCAGGATTTATTCCAGACAATATACTAAAGAGTATCAAAACAGAGATAATGACCTATAATCTATATGCAAGCTTACATGGCACATATACAAAGGTAAGCAGGTAGTCAATACATTGTAAATATGTTTTAAGCAATTTCATCTATGTATGCTTTTTTCAAACCATAGAATCAAGCAATGGTTTGAAATATCAAAGCACATTGTTTTTATTTTATTTTGTTTATTTATTTATTTATTTTTATTGATTTGGTTACACACTGCAAGAGCTGAATAGTAAAGTGTTCTTTGCAGTTGTGGTGTTGCACTTTGCACACTGTCCCTTCGCTCTAGTCTCATTGGCGGATGCACAACGGCTCGCTGCTGCTGCGCACTAGAGACACTGTTATTGCCTTAGCTCGGATGACGGAAAATAAGGTCGTGGGTTATTTCTCACCTTAAAACGTTAAGAACGAGACCTAATTAATGTTCTAGTACTGTTTGGCTATTTGTGTATTGATAATTTAAGTCTGAATCTGTGTGTATCTTTCTAACTTTACCGAAGTATTCAGCCCGCATAGGCCGGATGACAACGACAAACTGAATTACACCCTATTTGTCGTCATTAGTATATACTTTTTTCGAAATAAGTTCTACGTTACTAGAAATGGGCCCCGGTTAATGGACGGAACATTCGAGAAACGCCGTGGAGAGCGGGGTTTCGAGTGTAGCGGGCCGCGGCCGTGAAGTAGCTTAGCAGCCGGTAGTAGTGGGGAAAAGTCGCCGGCCATTGTGTGCCAGGGACGGATTTTTCATCGTACATAATCCTCGTAAGTCTCCTGTCTTCATACTGTCATTACAATTAACAACAACAATTCAGGTTTCACGACATGTCATACCGGGCGGTGTTTGTGTAAGGAGGATATGAAGCCGTTTGTTGTCAGTTAGCATTAGCATGTTTATAGCTAAAGACATTAGCTGCGTGAAGCCCGTAGGAGCGCTTGACCATGAGACCTGCGCTGCGCTATGCTGGAGGACAGAACACTGTAGCTCGTAAATTGATTAATTGTAGCTTTACGTAACAACATATCATTTGTAACAACCAATTGGTTTGTTATTTCCACACATGTATATCTTATATTTGGAACAGAAACAACATCCAATATTCATAGTAACCATCCAAACAAATAGAATCACAACCACCTCTTGTATCTTTCTACGTTGCTCTGTAGATCAGTAAGGAATTTAGCATGTGACAAATCAATTAATTGAGCAACTAACAGTCAATAAACAAGTCGCAATTCGTTTAATAGGTAACCGTGTAGCTGATAATGTTAAGACAAATGACAGCCGCCGACACCTGTGTCCTAAAACAAACGTACCCTTACAGTCGACTTGCTAACTAAGCTAGCGTCTCCGGGGACTGAAAACTGCTTTGTTAAAGCTGCTAGCTTCTTAAATAAGCAGCGCCTATGCTTTTAGCAACACTCCTGTGCCGAAGGCTCAATAAAATGGCCGATTTAGCTGTTGTCCTTTGTTTGTCATTTGACAAGCTAGCAACCGGCTGTGATATAGATATGGGACAAGTTTTGCCCACGGTTTAGTGTAGCAGTTGCTTTCCAATGTGTCGTTAGTGTCGTAAATTTTGACCCTGATTGGTTTGAAACAGTTAGTCGCCCTCCTAGCGTCCATATGTGCTGGTGTTTCCAAACAACAAATCAGGTTGCCATGGTCACCAGGGTTATTCCACATTACAAACAATTAAATGAATCACTAACAGTTCATGTTTCTTTTTTTTGTCTGTCTGCTTAAGGCCCCCACCCCTCCACCTGCCTTCCTGATTCTGTTTTGGGAGAGTTCAGACCGGTATCATCGCCAAGATAGCCGGGCCAGGCAGGAAGAGGCACACCTCAGATCCAGACCCCAGCAGCGATAGTGACTCCAGCGACGGGCGGCCTGTTAGTGCCAAGTGCCTGAAGATGGCCAGCAGTGGTGGTAGCGGCGTGGCAGGCAGCGAGGTGGCGGGCCGTCGCAGTGGGGCTCAGCAGAGGGGGAGGGACGGCAGCTCAGACCTGTCCACCAGCACCAGTAAGAAGAAGCAGAAGGACAGGGCCAACCAGGAGAGCAGGGAGGCCAAGAGGGCAGCAGCAGTGGCCACCGCAGCTGTGGATGGGGTCATCGCAGAAGTCAAGAAAGGCAAGTAGAGCTCAGCACCCAGATTTTGTTATTTCATTTTATAGCTCAGTCTGTCATACAGAAATACAAACAGTCAAACTGTCAAACTGATCTTGATGAACAGGTATGCTTGCTGGCATTAATCCTACATTGTGTAGGATGACGTGTGTTATTGCTCAACAGACTGGCTGTAGTTTGGCTATAGAACATTGGTTGCGCGTATATTCACATTGTCTTAGTGTTGTATATCTTAAGAATGTCCAAATCACAATGAGATTGACACGCAGCTTATTAAGACCATCAACGATAAACAGAAGATATACACTATAATTTTCGCTCTCAATGATGTTGCGCTTCGGAGCAGCACATCGTTATCTGCGCTCCAGTCCAGGTGGTGGCGATAAAGTGCACCCAAGGAGCTGACAAACACCCAGAAAAACAGAACTGGTTTGGAGGAGCAGCAGCAGCAGTAGGAGGAGGAAGCGTCAGTCTGCGCAGCAGCAGATGTTAGCTAACTTCAAAACAGAAAAATACAAATTTAACAAAACTGCTTGATCAATAGCTCACTCCTGAATTTTGATGCTTTTATAGACATCGTCGCTTAGCATGAGCTTCATATTTCCACAAGGTTGTTACCTTCCACACAGATGTTCAGACATCATAGTTTCAACTGTAGCTATGCTAGGAAGTTGTGTAAAGTACAGTAGTTCTATCATACATGTAAGAACTTGTTTTTCGCCCTGTAGTTGGTGATCCTGTAACTTAGAATTTGTTAGGTTTGGAAGCCATGTTTGAGCATGTTCACCCCCTCTATGGCCAGTCATTGAATCAGTTCTTATTAAAGTGGGGTATGTTTTGTTGTTCAGCGAAAACCTTATGTCAGTTTGCCAAGAACATCAGAGAAAGTTTATTACAACTGGAAAGTCGTCACCATGAATAGAATTGTGTTTATATTCACTGTCTCCTAGCAGACCACATCATGCAGTGTATTAAGGTCTAACAAATGTCGACTTGATGATGACCCTATGCACAACATCACCACAAGCTGATTTTTAAATTTAAATCCTCCCTCTGTTATTCATGTGTTTAAAATTGACAGGGGTTTTAATCTAATTTCTGTTTTTGATGTCATGTCTGCTCAACACAAAACCATTTGTAGGTCAAAAGTTTACCGCCTTCTTTTGTAAATGATGTCCTGCAACGCCGAACAGAGTTTGGATCACTAAACCTCAGTGGATGTGTTTTGCTTTCATTTTCAAGTAAACCAGTAAGGCTGGATAGAGATCGCTGTTTTGGGTGTGGCAACAAAGTGCTGACCTAATTGTATCAAGTTATTCCAATTGAAATTCATAATAAGATCCATCACAGTGCTTGTAAATTCACATTGAAACATTTTGATATAGCCCTGGAAAAGGCAGGTTTTATATTATATGACCTCTAGACTATTAACTGTGGATTTTATACGAGTTGTGCATAAAGTAGGAAGTAGGGAAGCCTGCTGACTTTTCCTCGTAGGTGTTCAAACGATGAGCAACATCTTAACCTCACCTTGATTCGTCACGGACATCATTACTGATTCAAACAGATTCCTCATATGATTGATATGGGTGACATTTCTGCTTCATCCTTGGAGGCAGAGGAGCTGGTGCATGGTATATCACATTTCCCCTAAGTCCTTGAACAAAGAGCAAACTCTGTGTGATGAGGCAAGTTTCACAGAACCACAGAACTGGTTTCAGAACTGTTAAGTGGATCCCAACACAGTGAAAAGAATGTTAAAAGCAGATTTAAAATGTTTCTTACATGTCTCTTTCTATATGTGTTTGTGTCAGTGAAGTTTTATATCGCACATTTTGTGTGACTACATGGATGTAAACACCTTGTGTTGGCTGGTCTGCTGTTGAAGGTATCCTGCTGGATTTTGTGTTTATGTTTTCAGGCTTAATGTCATCAGAGGGCATTGTGGACAGCATGGTGGACTATATTACTTGGACCAATGGAGCACTAAATAATTACATATTACTGTGGGCCTGCTTTTTGACATATTTAATAATTGAAAATAAGATCATCTAGTAAACTCAAGTCAGGAATACACTACTTTTATGGTTTATGAATCGTAAATGTGATAGTTAGAGGCACAAGGGTATCATTAGGCTATTAACAAGCGAGTTTATCATAATCACCTTAACAGAGATCAGCATAATGACATGTATTGTTCCTGACAGGCTGTAGTCTTATTAAGCAGCTTGTTGGCAACCATTTTGAACATAAAAATTCACAAGTCGGTCATTGACTGATGCATTTTATATTCTATAATAAAATGTTAAAATTGTATAGACTAGTGTAAAACACAGACCATACACACAGTATATTTAACTGACGTGTCATTGAGTAAAGAATGATTGTCCAGTCCTCATGAACACCACCACTAAACCATGTTTTGTTGCTTTACTGGTAGAAGTACTCTTGACTATACTAAACAATTATCAGATTTCATGATAACTGTTGCACAAACGAATGATTGTATTTTGTTAATAAGTGCGACTTGATGCCTTTACACCACATTATAATGATTTAGCAGATGCTGTGATTCCAAAGTGACTGACACTTTGAAATGATCACAGGAAGTGGTGTAAATATTTGTGATGGTTGCACATGTAGTTTTGGGATTAATTGTTAAATGGTGGTGAGAAGGAAGTGACCTGTAGCAGGTGTAGATTAGAAGCAAACTTTGCACCTTAATGGTTCACATCTCAGTTTATTGATTAAAGAGTGGTGTTGCCAGCTGATTGGCAGACTGACAGGCTGGCATTATCTGAGGCTTTGATATCGCCACAAAGCAACAATGGTGTGTATAGCATGACCAGACATTTATTTATTTATTTATATATTTATTTTTTTAATGTGCTAATTATATTTTTATGCCATCTCTGAATATGATTATGTATAAACTATATAAAGCCCCCCTGGTGTTCACATCATCATGCCAGTCTGATGTTTCCAGTCGTGAGAGTACAGTTTGGCGCAGCTCCATCAGGAATATAACAACTTACCAGCTGGAAGGGATTGGGTGTTGCTTGACCTTTCTGGAGTTAAGTTGGGGCGGGTGGGGGGTATCTAAGGCTCCTCTGGTTGTTCTTGATGATTAAAGTGAGTGTGCACATGATCATACGTCTGTCTCTCCTTTGGACACCAGGGCACCTGTTGCTCTCCCTCCTTTTATTTCCATGAGGATGTTATTTTATTGTTAAGTGTTTCAATAGTTCTGAGGTCACTATGAAAAATGGTATGTTTATGTTTTGGGGTTTCTCTCTGAATTGTATCTTGAATTGTGTGTATTTGGCCTTTAAGCCTGTTTTCTGAAGAAATGTCAAATGTTTGCCTTTGTGTTTGTTTATTTGGCGCAGATAATTTTAGCTGTCCTGCCCATGATTGCTGAGTTCACTGTGCTGTCGCTTCGGTTTGTCCCCATGTGCTCTGGCCTGACCCACTTGAGCATATGAGTGCAGTGGCATGGCCAATGTGAGAGCAGGCGTATCTCAGTGCGAGTGTAATCTCTCAGGGAAGCTGCGATACACTTGTTCACTGTTGTTTTAACCTTTCTTTTACCTCCTGTTTTAGCATTTTTTTTATTTTGTGGCTTCACAAACTATACATGCACTGTGCCTAGATATGATTTTTTAGCCTGACTACGTTCACACCCACGGATAATGTCTCTCTAGTGCCCACATTGTTATCAAAATGTAATCCGATCGCACTGTCTGGCTCATTTTGACTCCTCCTCTTGTTGGCATTGGACCAAAAAAACAACACAAACAGACAAAAGGATAATTATAGATGATGATATGATTCATGCAGCTGTGTTACAGTGTTGGTTTAATAAACCAGTTGGTTTATTACCTGAGGATGTCGCAATCTGTCAAAGATGTTTCACCTACATTTTTACCGTCCGTGGAGTGTTCAACTTCTTCTGTGCAGGCTGCAGGGATTGTCAACATTAGCTTTAGCTGCTAATGTTTGCTCCTAAACATTTTGCTCTCCTGTCTTAATATACAGTATATCTGGGGTTTCGCCAGGTTGGATGTGTTCTGTACGTTTCGTATTACAAACACTGCAGGATGAGTTATCTGTCTCAATCTTCGTGTCGCTACACCTGAGACCACTGTTAGCTTGCCATTGCTCCCAGCTGTATGCAGTTCATCTAACGCAGCAGTGATGTAATCTCTCTTTGTTCCTCTTAAACGCCACATTACTCCTCACTTTAATGTGGACCAAAATGAATTTAACTAGAATCTGTGCTCCCCAGCGCCAATGTAATCTGGTCTGTACCATTAAATGAAATGAACCATGCCTATTCACATGGCTTGAATAACTGACGAATTGTGGAAAGGACTCATTTTATTCATTCTGCTTACATAGTTGTTGATTGACAATTTATTTGTGTTTACATGTGTTAAATGTGGTCATAATGCTTCACTGACAACCTTTTGACATCGTTTTAGTACGTTTTTGGCACTATAAGTCCCGACCTCAATTTAGGGAATATTGTTCTTTTACTGAATATTTACCCTTTTACTGGTTTTGAGCGATCACATCGTATTTCATCGTTCAAATACTTACCCAGTGTCCTCCTTTGTGATTTTCAGACGTGTTTGTGGACTGGAAGCAGAATGTCAATGAAGTGACTGTCAGACTTCGCTGTGGAGAAGGGGTGCAGAGGATAGAGGACATCAACACCACCTTCACAGATACACACTGCCACGTGAGCTTCCCTGGTAAGTCATAGTACAGCAATGTGAAAAACAGCTGTCGTGCATTAGTAACAATTACAAAAGAACAAGTAGCACTATCATGGTCAAGGTGTGTTCCTAGAGGTATTTGTCTTTTGAATTTTAAGTAAAAAGCATTGAGGCATTGCACCTGCTTTGGGTGTAGGATTAAGTAGCATCTGGTAGCAGAGTTATATATTGCAGCCAATTTAACGTTGCTTGGCTCATGTCCCCTTCCAAGTGTTTTAAGAGCCTGTAATGGTCTTCAGATAATGTAATTTACCAAACACTTTCTACAGCCAGTTTGTCCATCTGTGGCTATTGCAGAAACCTGGTAGGTCTTTAGAAGAGAACACACTGATATAGATTCAGGCTCATTCTAAGGCATGAAATAAACGATTATTACGTTCAGATAATAATTTTTCCTACATAATTATGGATATATCATTGCATTTCTGCTGATAGAGCCTCCCCAAATTCTACATGATGGACCTGTAACAACACAGGTATATGCTGCATCTGCAGTCCCCCCCCCCCCCGGAAGGTCAAGTTAATTAAAAACAGATTTTTTCTATATAGCGTCAGATCACAACAGACGTTATTTAAGCTTACCTTTCCTATATAGAACGTTTCTACACCTTGTTCTTTTATTAAACAAACAAAAAACATGTATATCTTATTTATACGTCAATGGGTCATTTCTGTCGCATGGTCGGAGTTCTATTTCTCCTCCGCTCTCTGTTACACAGTGGAGCCTCGATCCACACACACACACACACACACACACACACACACACACACACACACACACACACACACACACACACACAGACACGAGCACGCTCGTCCACATGAACACTCTCCCACCAGTGGACTCAGAGCACGCGTCAGAAAGTAATAGTTCAGTTCTGATCTGAATGACAGAAACACATGACTTCTACTCCTCTAAGTGTTTGTGTTAGTCCGTCTGCCTCCCCGCCCCCTTCGAGTGCATGCGTGTCGTGTGCCCCCCCCAATGCTGTGAACCTAGGGGAAACACTGATCTGGTTGAAATTAAGTTAAGTACCTATACTTTAACTTAAACTCCTGTTCAAATCTTTGTCTGCCGTTCGAACTCTATACTTTTTATCATTTCATTTGCGTTCCTGGGCTCACTTGTGCTCTAATACCGTCTCTGTGCATGATTTGGTGTTTCAGATGGACGACAGTGGAGCTGCCAGTTGCAGGAGGAAATTGAGGCCTCATGTAGCAGAGTCCAGTACAAAGAGAAGGGAGGGTTCCTGCATATTATCATGCACAAGAAGATTCCCTTTCACATCTGGCCATCTCTTAAAGTGAGTCACCCGATGTGCTATCAGTTTTCCTCACGAGTTTGTCACTTGTCATGTTTTTCCTTACTTTTTTTGTCATCTCATTAAATGTGCCAGTTTAGTAGTGACATAAATATTCACAATTAACATAGTTAACAATTAATGTGTTCTGCCACAGTGGGTGTCCTTTATCGGTTTAGTAAAAATATTAGAAATACACAAATAAAAATGTTGACTAAAATGAGTGAATTAGGTCTTACTTAAAAATTTAAAACGTTTTTCCTGTGTTTTCTTTAGTCAAACAAGAAAGAGAAGGAAAAGGAGACAGCACCTACAGAGACCAAAAATGACAAGGACCTAGAGACAAAGCCATTCACGTCAGAGTCATCGGACAAACCCAAACTGCCCTCTTTGCCACCACAACCTCATCCCCAGCCTCGTTCCACACAAGCACATAGTGAGTCAAGACGTGGTGGCGGTGGCGGCAAAGCTGAGCGGGGCGTCAAGCGCTGTATGAAAAACAAATCAGGATTAGATAAGGCAACCGCACACTCTGTAGGAGTGAGAGGTGGAGCCGGAGACGGCCCGGCTGCCACCCACAAACCCGCAACTGTCACAAGAAGTGAGCAGCAGCAGCAGCAGCCTCAGGAACCCAGTGCCAAGCGCACCGTCGTACGCCAACCCAAGACCTTTAAGGAAGTGACGGCATCTGCTGACAAGGACACACAATCTGTCAAGTCTGATGGTAAAATTTCACACACATACCTGCCCGCTGGTCGGAGCCCACAGACACAACTCAGCAATGGAGATAACAGAGAAGAGAGACAAAGCAGTGATCAGGAGCAGAACGCTGGAGCTGCTGCCACTGTTGCCCAACACACCAACAACACTCAGGTGAGAAAGATCCAACCACATTGTGTTGCCATCATGCCAAATTATTAATCAAGTGTGATAGTTGAATACAGAACATCACTTGTACACGCGCCTCCAATTGTATATTTAGTTAGAAACCACAGTTATTTTGTTCTATAGAATAAAAATAAAAACAGTATGGTCAAGCAATCCCTCAACAAGTGATAAGTGTTTCACAGGCGTAGAAATATCAAGTCATGTCAAATGTTCATTTCATTTTTTCATAACATCTAGGACTTTTATTTTAAGGAACACTAAACAAAAAATCGAAAAAAAGCTTTGAGGAGAATTGTTGTTATTGCTGATGTCTGTGTGTTTGATTAGTTTTTTTTGTTTTTTTTGCTTTTTAGATTGATCAGGTTGCATGGAGGAATGACCTTGTATTTAACCCGAGTTTGAGCAGGAATCAAGCCCTCTACCTGCATTATTTTAGTGAGGAGGAGGGGGAGGAGAAAGGGAGTTGAAGAAACCTTGCCATAGTTCACTTTTTCAGTCCAATGCTCTCATTTAACCACCTAAACTCCAGTACGTCCAAGGCCTGGGGGAATGAATGTGTCTTTCTGCAGTGTTCAAACAAAATGTCCTCTCTTGTTTCTGCTTCAGGTGGCAGAGAAAGGAAACCTGTCTTCAGACAGGTCTGGAGCTACAGCACGTGGCCATGACAGCCAATCGCTCGCTCCAGCCAGCACTACTGAGTGTATCACACCGGCTGGCTTCAACAACAGCGTGGAGGTGGCAAAACAGAAAGAAAAAAATCATGTTAAGCAGGAATCGGAGCCGGATACTCCGGTTTGCCATCAGCCCGGGTCGAGGGAGACAGTGCAATCACCAACTGTTGGCATTGCTACCAAACAAATCCCATCACCCGATGGAGCCCTGATTCAGGAGAGCTGTGATGGAGAGGAGAAGAGGGACCAGTCGAAGGAGGAGCCCTCTCTGGAAATTAAGCAACAGGAAGGTCTGTTGAGAAGGTTGTGTTGACAAAGCTTGTTTTGTGCCATTTGCTTTCAGGAAAGATGCATTCAACAAATCATTTTACCCGGATTTTGCTCACCACAAATGTAATAATAATAATTTTCCATTGCTATGTTTAAATGTTTCTGTCAGGATCACATGTTTTATTTGTATGATTGCGCCAACAAAGTAAAGGCTACTTCATGCTTCTGCATTTTTGCTATTCCATAGGAACACCTGTATCCTACGCATGGCTGTGTAGTCACAGTTGTGTAACTGTTAATATCCAAGTAGGCATGGAGCAGAAATGATGGCTATTGAGTTTCAGTTGTTCTTCTTGAGCCTGTTTTTCAAGTTTCCAGTCTTGCAACTCTACTTTGGTTCCTGGGTGGCACAGATGTATTTCTTTATGATGCATCTAAGACTAATCATTGCTCTGGGGTTCTGCATTGCTTAATATATAATTACACATTTGGGCTGGTGCACATTAGAGTATGGCCTATGGGTCTGGTGTAGCCTCAATACAGAAGCATGAATTGAAGTTAACATAGCATAGATGAAGACATAATAAGTATTGCTTTACATCCACAGTCTTGATCGTGATTTTTGTCATTGAATATGAGTTTGGTGATTCTAACAATCACATTTCCACAGCTCCAGAGCCGATGGTCAACCTCCAGTTTGTGAAGAACGATTCCTATGAAAAGGGCACTGACCTGATGGTTGTCAATGTTTACATAAAGGGGGTCTGCAGGGAAACAGCTAGGGTCATCTTCAGGGAACAGGACTTCACTCTCATCTTCCAGACAAGGTATTGTATATAACAAACAAAACATCCTTGTGTGTGTTTAAAATCGGCAACCGGTCATTAACAAAGGTTTTTAAAAATGTTTTTATGTCATCCTTCCTGCAGTGATGCTAACTTCCTGCGGCTTCATGCAGATTGTGGACCAAACACAGTCTTCAAGTGGCAGGTCAAACTCAGGTAACCAAAAATTACCTGTGTTATGGTACAACTCGGCTAAATGTCCCTCCCTATCTGTGTTATAGCTTGCAGTAGAACCCGCGTCCGCCCTCAGTTATCATAAAAACTTAAATGAAGTTAAATTGAGTACTGGAGTACTGTGACTTTTTAAACTGGATGGTGAAGCAGTTAGCTTGTTTGAAATTCATCACAGATTTGTGATGACTGTTAACTTTCCTTCCTCTGTCCTTGTGTTTCAGGAACCTGATCCAGCCTGAGCAATGCAGCTACTCATTCACCCCGTCCCGTCTGGACATCACCCTGAAGAAGAGACACAGTCAGCGCTGGGGGGGCCTGGAGGCCCCCGCCACACAAGGTCTGCTGCCAGGCTTCTACTCGTCAACACAAGTTTTTAATATTGCATGTTTAATGAAATATAGCACTCTCTGACACTCACAAAATGTGGATGTAAAATCATCAAATCTGAAAATCAACATACACAGTGTACACATGTACACCCAAGAAATGTAAAAGTAAAACAATGTGCTTCAGTCAGCATGATTTTCTTTTCACATACAGGTGCTTCAGATGTTTTTGATTAAGAATTTGTACATGTGTGCATGGCTTATCTTTTCTTGGCGTGTGTTTACGTTGTGTGCATTTCAGAGGGTTCGTAATGAGGGGAATTTGAAACCAGTAACTTGGTCAGTAAGAAGATACTATGGGTGATGGTCTGATCTGCCAGACTAATGTATGACACCAAGATAATTTGGGGGCAAGAATGGGATTGAATTGGGAAAGGATGATGTGTATTCTTGAAACAGCTTATGTCCGTGGTCCATACTGCACGATTTTTCATCTAATTATCACATATTACACTCAAATTAAGATTTCCCACCTCACTGTCTTTCCAGTGCAACATCTTTCTCAGTGCAGGGAAATAGAAATGCTTGTGTTCCAAGTTGTAGAAGTTACATTTTGATACAAATATTGATTGTTAGAACAATAAATGCACATCAGAAAACAAAGGTGAAATTAATGCATTCACCCAATGCTGATTAAATGCATTCCTATTATACCCTTTAGTTATGGGATGGTGGGTATGACTCTACTTTCATACTAATGCAGTCCCATATCCTTACAATTATTTACGCTTATTAATTTAACTTGTTCCCATTGGAGTGGACCCTTTGACCTTTTACATGGTCATTGGCTTTATTTCATTTTTGACATCACAAAGTTGATTATGGAAATGTCCTAAAGGCATAACATTTTGTCCCCGTATCCACATTCTAACCACAAGCTCCATTCTCCTTTGTTTAAGGTGCAGTGGGTGGCGCCAAGGTCGCTGTGCCCTCCAGCCCTGCCTGCATGGAAAAGAGCCAGCCAGGTAGTAGCCAACACAGCCTCCCAGCCAAGGAGGAGCCTCCGAGGGTCGGGGAGGAGAAACCCAAGGCCCCGAAGGCTTCATCTCGGGTGGAGGATGGCGGCCTGGACACTGTGGCTCCTCGCTCTGTGTCTGAGCATGTTGCTATCACCAAACCAGAGCCCACTGTTACCACAGTGAGTCATACTTACAGAAATCAAAAACAAGTCTTTCCATCTTATTTGGTTTTGTTATTTTGGTGTTATCATTCTTATTGTCTTTTATTTCCTGATTCAGCCCAAGCCCACATGCATGGTGCAGCCCATGACACACGCACCTCCGGCCAGCAATGAGCGGCATGAGGAAGAGGAGGAGAAGAAGGTGTGCCTACCTGGTTTTACAGGACTGGTCAACCTTGGCAACACCTGCTTCATGAACAGTGTTATCCAATCCCTGTCTAACACCAGAGAACTCAGGGATTACTTCCATGGTAAATGCAGGTTTTGTCCTCTATGACTGAATTAGAATTCATGAATTCTTATGTGCAACACGCTATGACTTATCTTTGTTGATGTCTGGTTCTATTATCTCACACTTGTGTTTATTGTGCATCTGCAGATCGAGCATTTGAAGCAGAAATAAACTGCAGCAATCCTCTGGGAACAGGAGGCAGGCTCGCCATTGGCTTCGCTGTGCTGCTCAGGGCCCTTTGGAAAGGAACACACCACGCTTTCCAACCATCAAAGCTCAAGGTACACTTGCAGCATCTTAAGATCCTATTCTGGACAGAAACAACATACATAATATACACACATCATTTTGGCTTGAGGGAGCTGCAGCACGTTATTATTACACTCCCTAATAGGAAACCTAGTCCTATCCAGCACGATCAGTGTTTTCATTTCCCCTGTCATTTCTCTGTGTCCTTTGTAACCCCGCAGGCGATTGTGGCCAGTAAAGCCAGTCAGTTTACAGGATACGCCCAGCATGATGCCCAGGAGTTCATGGCTTTCTTGCTGGATGGGCTCCATGAGGACTTGAATCGCATTCAGAATAAACCGTATACAGAGACAGTTGACTCTGACGGACGCCTGGATGAGGTATGTGCAGGGGCTCATGTGATGTAGTTCTAAAAAACATGACAACAAATCAAATTCTATTCTGAGTTAAGTTTCATGTGGCATGTACTTATTCACTTATTTAGTATCATCTGTGTTGATGTGTTGTGTGTTGCTGCAGGTTGTGGCAGAGGAGGCATGGCAGAGGCATAAGATGAGGAACGACTCCTTTATTGTAGACCTTTTCCAGGGTCAGTTCAAATCCAAGCTGGTTTGCCCCACATGCTCCAAGGTAAGCCTCAAAAGATTCTCTTCAAAGTAAATCCTAAACAAGTGTTTTGTCACAGTTACAGTGATGGCGAACTTGCCTTTACATCTTCCTCGTTTCAGGTCTCGATCACCTTTGACCCTTTCCTCTATCTGCCAGTCCCACTACCCCAAAAACAAAAGGTGCTCTCAGTTTTCTACTTTGCTAAGGAGCCACATAAAAAACCCATTAAGGTGAGATAAAAATTACTTTTATATTTAAAAAAAAAAAAAAAAG
Source organism: Chascanopsetta lugubris (assembly GCA_016785325.1). NCBI lineage: Eukaryota > Metazoa > Chordata > Actinopteri > Pleuronectiformes > Bothidae > Chascanopsetta > Chascanopsetta lugubris. The sequence goes on along the minus strand of JAFBJT010110065.1, from coordinate 82,922 downwards.
ATAATTTGAAAAGGGAAAAAAAGTCCAAATCCTTCATGTGAGAGTTTTAATTATTTTGTGTGCATAGTTTTTGGTCAGCGTGAGCAAGGAGAACTCGAGCACGGCTGAAGTCCTTGAATCCATTTCTAGGAGTGTGAGGGTCAAACCAGAGAACCTGAGACTTGCAGAGGTGAGATATTTCAACAATTAAAACCTAAGGTGTAGAATCAAAATAACAACAGTTGCCAAAATTTGCCTTGAAAGTTTTCATCTAATGGGAGAACGGGTACACGACTTGGTTACTGTTTGTACAAGTGTCAACATGCATTTTGCATTTGGCTTAAATCTGTTAAAAATGTTACAGATTACCAACTCTGACAAACATTTTGACTTCATTCCTCTTAGGTGGGGAAGAACCGATTACAGCGCATGCTTCTACCGTCCAGTTCCCTGGACACAGTGTCATCATCTGACATGCTGTTCTGCTTCGAGGTGCTTTCTAAAGACTTGGCCAAAGAGAGAGTGGTATTGCTCAAAGTGCAGCAGGTAATAAAATGAAGCCACATTGTGACTGCACGTACAGGTCTAAATGACATCAGCGAAGGTAGATTTCATTCCTCTGTGTTCGCTGTGCAGAAACTCCAGGTTCCTAACATACCCATCTCTAAGTGTGCCGCCTGCCTGAAGCCTCCGGTGTCTGACGACGATAAGCTGAAGCGCTGCACTCGCTGCTATCGTGTGGGCTACTGCAATCAGTGAGTCTTCCTTTTATTGTTGTCTCAGCCTTGGCCATGCGCAGTACACAGTGTTAATATTTTTACTCTCATGCTCTTCTCTTTCCAGAATATGTCAGAGGAACCACTGGCCCAATCACAAGAGTCTATGTCGACCCAACACTGAAAATGTGGGTCTGCCCTTCCTGGTCAGTGTGCCAGAGTCTCGACTCTCATATGCCCGTCTCACTCAACTCCTAGAGGGCTTCTCCAGGTACATGTTCTCACGTTGGGTTATCCTGCTATGAAAGTAGATTGAGTTTTCCCATTGGCAGTAGTCTGAAAACTGTGCAGCGCCTGAAGTCCCTGAAGATCGTAATTGATATTTTCCTGTGCGCATAAGAGTAGTAGTAATAGTTTGCGACTCATTTGTCATTAGATTTATCATGTCTGTTCAAAAGCACGGAAACCTACTTCTGGAGTGGGGAACAGTAAATTAACCGACTTAAATTTATTTTTGAAATAAATGATTTTGCTAACTCTTCAAATCATCACTGACAGAAAGTTCAACTGTAGCAACGGAGTAGAGAGAGCCAACCGAGAGAAGCATCACCAACCACAGCCAAGCATTTCTAACACATTCCCAGCTCTTGCCGCACATTACATATTTAATCGAAGTTTATTCAGCCATGAAGTCATGCATTGTTATTCAAAGTCATGTTCAGAAGATTGGGAGTTCAGTTCTATTCCCTTCAGTTCTTGCCATGATCATAATCATCAGAGGCTACATTTCACATTAAACTACTTGTATGTAATTCAATCATTTTGTGTTTTCTCTCCGAGCAGATTTTCTGTCAACGTGTTCCAGCCTCCATTCCAGTCAGGCAGGACTTCACCTGAGATATCCCAGTCCCGAGCAGACCTCCCCACGATGTCAGCTGGGTCACTCGACAGTGTTGGGTCTGGGGATGAGGCCATAGGCGGTAGCAGTTCTTCAGGAGAGGCCGATGTATCACAGGAGAACCCGTCTCTGCCACCTGAGTCCGAGACAACAGAGGCATCGCCGCTTCACTCTGCGGAGGCGGAGTCTCTCTCATCCTCCCAGACCTCGCTCTCCACTACACAAACTACAGATTCAGGATTCTCTGAATCGGTCTCCACAACTTCCTGCTGCTCTCTGGACCCTCATGCTGAAAAAGAGACAGCATGTGAAAAAGCAGTGCGGCCAGAAGGTGATAACACAACACAGATCCTTTTGGTGTTATTTTTTTCATTTTTCTGCATCTCTAGAATTCTCGTGCTTTCAACTTTTGCAGCTGCAGTAACAGGGTACCAGCATCCAAGCGAGTCAGTATCAGGTCATGCCAGTCAGTTCTTCATCTCCCTGCTGGACTCAAACAACAAGGAGCAGAGGCTGGATGAGAAAGGTACAACCACACTCTCAATAGTTTCTTGTTTAGTGTTTCTGTCGTTCATCTCGTCCCTTCATTTTCTAATTTGTTCCACAGTAGTTTCATGTTGAACCAAAAACGTTTTAAAAAATGCAACAAAAAAAATCACTTTTGGTTTGGCTGCTCCAGCAAGCACTCCATCATCTCGTTTCTCCTTCTCCACCCAACCCTCTGTAGAGGACTTGCTCAATGACCTCCCTGAAGACGCAACCGTGGAGCTAGTGTGGAAAAACAATGAGCGGCTAAAGGAATACGTCCTGGTGAGCTCTAAGGAGCTGGAATATGAGGAGGACCCTGGCTCTCTGAGTGAGACGGCCAGAGCAGGACACTTCACCCTGGAGCAGTGCCTCAACCTCTTCACCAAGCCGGAGGTGCTGGCACCAGAGGAGGCTTGGTAGGGATCTTAGTTCATGATTCGGTCAACAGACCTGGCTCTTTCATGTGTTTTTTTTGGTTTCTCCGTGTCCAACTTTACGTTGTTGTGTTTTTAAGGTACTGTCCAAAGTGTCAGCAGCACCGTGAGGCATCCAAACAGTTACTGCTCTGGCGTCTGCCCAATGTTCTGATCATTCAGCTCAAGCGCTTCTCCTTCAGGAGCTTCATCTGGAGGGATAAGATCAATGACATGGTGGACTTCCCTGTCAGGTAAACAAATGTCAGCCATTGTCTCATGCACAGTTTTCAAAATCAGGCTGTTTGACTTATTTTAGTGTGAAAACCTGTTTTTTTGATGATGTTGCTGAGGTCATACTGTTGACTGGTTCATGTCTCACAGAAATCTGGATCTGAGCAAGTTCTGCATCGGCCAGAAAGATGATATACAACAACCTCCAATCTACGACTTGTATGCAGTCATCAACCACTACGGTGGAATGATAGGAGGTCACTACACAGCCTATGCCCGGCTACCAAGCGACAAGAACAGCCAGCGCAGTGATGTTGGTGAGTTTACAATCAGTGCAGTGCATCCTTATTTGCTCAGTTCCACTGCATAGCAGTTGTTAGGTTGTTTTGTGATCTGCAATTTTGCAGTCTGTGTTATTCAAGGTTGTCACCTTTTCCTATAATCAAGTTTATAATGGATTTACCAGAGAACGTTTTCTTTACAATGCTGTAGCTTCACACACTGTGCATCTGTGGCACCTCCTCTGCTATCTCACTCATTTGGAATGCTGATAGATGAACCTGCAGATTTGGTGTTGAAGTGTATAGCCCAATTCATGCTTATGAGTTGAAGCCATGCCTTACCTTGCATTGTAATTATGTTATAGCCTATGCAGGCACCTATACAGAGATGTGGTCCCATAGGTAGATCCCTACACTATAGCCTCCTCGAAAAGGATATGACATTGTCCTGTACCCACCAGAAATTGTTATTTGCATCAAATCTCTAGCAGACAGTTTCATGAGTACTTTGCCGGCCACTTGCAACATTCACAGGGAACTGATCAGTCTAAAGGATATTTGAACTGGACTTTATTTTGTTTTTCTTGACAACCTTCCTTTAACCGCCCTCCTTCTCCCAAAGGTTGGCGTCTATTTGATGACAGCACTGTGACAATGGTGGAAGAGAGCCAGGTTGTTACGCGATACGCCTACGTCCTCTTTTACCGGCGACGTAACTCCCCTGTGGAGAGGCCGCCGCGGTTCCTCCGGCCCGTCGGAGCCGAGTCACCCTCTGCTGCAGGAGCCACAGCCAGCCAGGTGAGGGCACCACAACATATTTTCACGCACACAGCAATGTACAAAGAGTGGCTCACATATTATAACATGTCCACTGAGGAATAAGAGAAACTGTCTCTTTCTGTCTGTGTTAAATTGTACATATCACAATGGCAACACTTTAGGCAATGCAGTGAATTAACCCGAAATAGAAGAATGTATGTGCAGAGTTGTTCCTCAAAAAATATGGAATGTAATTATTCAATCATCATGTCAAATGATTCCAGACAATTGAATTTGAAACATAATGATGTGTGTTTCATGGACAAATTATCAATTGTCTCCAGACGTGTGGGACTAAACTGTATTTGTTAAGGTTGTAACAGAAAAGCCAGTGTATTGTGAACTGTTGCCTCCTCTTAATTAGTCCTGAAAAGTGACACAATTTCAGTGGCTTTATCACAGATTGATTTATTACTTAAATTGTCTTAATCTCAATTTAGCTATTGGACAGTGTTGTGACGTGTGGTCTTCTGGTGTGTCCTGAAACTGCTTTCGGTGTCAATGTCCATACATTTATCACATAGGTTGTTTGGTTCAACGTTGTGATGCTGTTAAAACCATGACACCTTGACCTACTGATACACATGGCATCCACACTGTTCTGGAGGTTTAAAGCCATTAAAACAGAAATATGAAAACCCAGATGATGACCCAGAGCTTATTTTAGTAAAAAAAAAAAAACACTACCTTTTTACTTTTTAATCTGTAAAGGCAGAAACCGAGACGAAGCAGTGATGTAGAGCCCTACGTCTCATCACTCATCACACTTTCTGCATGAGTGCTGCAAAATGCCAAGCGTCATACAGACATGCATGTTAGGTCTTCATATGTTGTGGTTCACCAGCTTATCCGCAATGGAGAGTAGAAGTCTTACCTGTTCTCTCTATGCACTTGGCTCACATATTTTACCCAGTTAACATAAGGTTTCACCACAGTTTTATCACAGTTTTATCATTTATCATGGCTATTTACTAATACCTGTTTCATACTAAAAGTCCACTTGTGCCTCTTGTTGATTGAATCTATTAATTTGTTACAGCCAGGGTTTTGTTGGTACCGAAGGGCCGAAAGTTGTATGATGTCATACCATAACTTCCTGGTCTGTTGTACAGCATGTGTACATGCAGTTACCTCAGCATATCCCTGCCTTGTATACACATTAGTGGTCACATGGTTTGTGGTGTCAGGAGTTTTCAAAGGTTTGACAGGGAGTAAAACTGATTTGGGGCCAAAACACTTGTGTGGACAGAGATGGAAATGTTTCCAAACAGAAATGTAGTTGTGTCTCTCTGGATAAAAGAGATGAGTTGTGACAACACAAAGTTCTTGATTCATTTTAAAGCGTCTTATTTTGTGTATCAACATTTTCTTGCACCTCTGATTTACTCATGTGTTTTCCACTAAAGTTCTGTTTAAAACGATGCGACTTTGCTCCACCTGACATCTGCAACATGAGCCTCTCAGATGTCCTCACGGTGTACTCGCATACTTGCGCACATCTGTGAAACCAACACTGTCGATCGGAAGCCGTGACACAGAACGGCCAGTGGTTTCATGTTATGATCATAGTATGTGTTAGAACGCACCATTCTCCCAGAAGCTGACACCGGTTTCCGCCAATCGCAGGCCTCTCTGATATGGCGGGAACTGGAGGAGGAAGAGGAGGGGCTTGAGCCAGGCCCCCGCCGACTGTTCCGCCCCGCACTGTGGAGGCGGCAAACTGAGAGGAGCAGGGAGGCGAAGGGTGAGGAGAGGAGGGAGGAGCCGGTGCGATGGCACAGCGGTCAGAGGATGTCCGAGTACTCTGACGATGACTGCGTGCGATACTTTTTTCTGGGCACGCTGATGGCTGTGGTGGCTCTGTTGGTCAACATGGTTTATTCTCTCCTCTACAAAGCCAACTGGAGCTGAGCTGTGAGCTGGGCACAGAGGTCAGATAGTTCTCCACGCTGTCAGTGCCGCAACCAGACCCTTTTAAAATGCTTTCGTCACGACTGCAGAAGATGATGACGGCCTTTGTCAAGTGTTTTAAGAACTCGGCTGCGATTGCGTTACCGAGGGTAGTTCGAAAAGTTGTCAGCCTCACCCAGAAATCATGACAATAGATAAGAGCACATGTTCTCCCATTCATGAGCATGCCTCTTGATTGTCTGTGGTCGCTGATTTCGGCGGCCCCATCAGTGGGTCAGCAACGCATTTAAACAGCAGGGGCAGTCGTCAACCTAATATGTTGGCTATGTCTTTGTCATTTTCTCAAGTTTCTTTGTTCTTAATATTTTTTTTATTTTTTTATTTCAGGTTGTCTGCAAAGCAACGATGACAAATATTTGATTATTAGTGATATAATGCTTAACATTGAACAGTTATTTCTCAAATGGGAGCTATGCCCTTCAAGGCTGTGCACTTTTTGAACTATCCTCATATTCTGTCCTCATAGAACACTAGTGGTACAATGATAGTCAACTCCAGTGCCTCTATTTGATTCTTTGTTCCAGTGCAAATGTACTGGATGGATGTAATGCATAGAATCAAGAGCAGCAGTTTTCCGTTGTATATAAAATAACTGTTCAGTAAATTGGTTCTATTTGTATTTGTTGAATACTAGTTTGACATCTTTATTGAAAAGCTGAGATGTGTTGGAATGTTCAGAAAAACATTCATAAATAGGTGCTCAGTTTCAATATAGTTGTACAGTAATGTGTAAAAAGTCTGTATTTTAAATAGTAATGTATATGATTCCTCTAGAGAGTAAATTTGCTTCTGAGCCACTTGGTTTTACTGAGGATTGTGAGACTAAAGGCCATTACATACTCCGCAAGAGGCTGCGAGAACAAGAACAACGTTCTCGCTTCCTGCGGAGTATGTAATGGCCTTAATAGAAGAATCAAGCCACAGAACTGCTTGTTTTTAAAATCTGTTTATTTTTCAGCCTTAAAGCTGCAGTGTGTAAGATTTGGTGACATCTAGAGTGAAAGTTGCATGTTGTATCCATCACCTCACACTTATGGGCATGCAGGGGAACCTAGTACGTCCACTCTTGGCTACTGTAAAACATGGCGGCCTCCATTGAGGACACACTCCTCATGCAAATATACATTAATGGGCTAATTTAAGGGTAATACAAAAACAAAACAAAAACAACAACATTTAGGTGACTATAAATTTATGAGATGTCAGTATATATTTTTTTGTAATACTTTTAGAAGTGACAAAATGACGGAAATCTTACACACTGCACCTTTAAATTTCCTCTCGATGTCCCTTTGTTTTCAATGACCCTTTGACCCAACAATATGTACTGTGTGATTGAATTTGTCTGCGTGTTTTAGTTTTATAGGAACTTTTGTTACACATTTCTCTTATATCAAACTCTTTCAAAAGCTCTCAGGATGAATTGTGATAAATAGTTCACAACTCAAACGAGAGGCTATACCGTCCACTTCTGAAGGCAATATTTTGTTTTGAGTGGGAGACGATGTAGGTTTTGATTATATACAGTTCTGGAGTCAGACTGTGGATAATCTTGTAATTGTTTCTGGAGGGGCTGTAAGGAAGAACACACATGTTCACACATGGCACTATAGTTACATCCAAGTCCGGATGAGCTGATGCAGGAGATCCCCGAGAGGATCCACCATGAGCGGATGGGGGTGTGGTGATGTGTCCAGCAGACTGCAGATGCTAAAGTTACTAGGAAACAATTTTCTAAAAATGGAAAAAGTAAGAGGGCACTGAAAATCACGTTCAGTGATTAGAACCAGGGCCAGTGTGGATGGTGCTGTAATGGGAAGTCAGTGCTACATACCTCCTCTGCCTACTACACCACTAATCTTGAGGGAGCCCAGATATACATGTTTTTAGTTCATGTATGAAAAACAGCTTTTCAATACCGTCCGCTCCGATTAGTTTCCTGTGAAAGGACCAATGGGGAATATTTAGCTGCACAGTTCCCCACAAGATGTCACTAAATCCTACACACTATTTAATTTAATGTATGACTTTTTTGTGGAGACATCAAACCGTCCAATCATGCGTTTTCCTTGCAGTTTAGACTGGAGTTACCTGTGTTTGCCTTAATAGATCAGCACAGCACCGTCTGACTGTGTATACTTGACTCGTACTTATGCAAAACTTAGACTTCCAGTATCTACAAACACTGCAGTACAAAAGAGATGTGCCCAAAACATTTACACTCTTTTGTTTGTAATTGAATGTAAATGTCGACGGGATACAACTATTTGTTGTTAATGTTAATAACCATTATTTGGATTCTACTATCTTTTTAAAGCAGGGGTGTTGAACTCATTTCAGTCCAGGGGCCTCAAACGGCAAATTTGATCTCAAATGGGCCGACCAGTAAAATCATAGCTTGCTGACCTATGAACAACAACTTAAAATTGTCCCTTTTGTTTTAGCACAAAAAAGTAAAACTACAGTTATTTCCTCCTTCCAAAATCATCCCATGGGCTGGATTGAACCCTCTGCCAGGCAGATTCTGGCCCACGGACCGTATGTTTAACGCCCCTGGTTTAAAGTAAACGGATACAATCATTCTGTCAAATAATGTTTTCAAGTGTTTATTCACAACTATCAACACCATATTGAAAAAGAAAATCAATAATGAAGCCAAAGTACTGCACTTTTTAACTGATAATTGAAATATAACTGCAACTGAAAATCAGCTAAATGCCCAAAACCATGTATTTATATGTTGTCAGTTGTAAGTTGTTTAGTACAAAGAATCTTGTATTTTAATCTGATCTACTTTAAATTGCAGAGTCATTGATATGATCACTGTGAGTACTGTACTTAATAGAAAATTGTACCATATATTCTTCCCCTGTAATAATGTTACAGATACCTCTCAACTAAACGCTGCTTTTTAAACCATTGTCCTAATTTGGAAATAAAATCTCCATCCGCGTGTCCTCGTCATTTGTCTTCAATCATGTCCCCAGCCTTGATGAAAACAAAATTGTCCTGACCTGTGCTGCAGCCTCATTTACTGTTAACACTCATTTATTTTCCAGGCCTCTGCTCAGGCACTATTCGAGACAGACCTGGATGCCGAAGGCCCGCCCACACTGACACCGGAGGTGACTGGCGACCTCTTCGCCCACTCCGGAGAGTGCACGGCGCCGTCCTACAGCAACATGGAGGAGGTGGACTAGTGATGACGCGACAGTGGGAACCTCAGCTGCAAGACACATTTTCTCCACATCTGAGGCGGGTGGTCTTTGAAATGACCGTCGAGGACCCAGCGGTGCTGACCTCCAGATGCAAACATAGATGTGTACTAACTAGACACACATCGTCGATGTAATCACGTTACTATAGTTACTCATCGATAAGGACTTCTTAACGAGCTGTGTATGTAATTCTACTCATCCAGTGCTTATAGTGACTCTTACACGTGTATAACCTCAGCTCCTGTTTTAGGAGCTGATCTTTGACAGTTGAGTGGAGCCCCCATCAGGCGTATACGCACCGACGCACCTTGTGGTCTGGTTCCAAACTGATTTTTTTTTTAACCAGATTTTGGAAACCACGGTAATGGCTGAGGTCAACCTTTACGGTAAAACAGTCTTTTTGTGGGGAAATGGAGTGAAAAAAATTACGTGTGTAAATCCTTGTTTCGTTTAATGTGTGGCAGGGTAATTAAGTCATTTGAATTCAATTTGTTTGAGCTATTGTAAAGAAAAGAAACACGAGATGGGCAATGACCTGCTATTTGTTTTTGTTTTTTTTCTTCTTTTTTTTAATCCCAAGGGCACATGATGTTTGTGTTGTTCTGATTTTCATTTGGCCTCTGCTGCTTATGACTTTTCATCTTTTTATTTTGGTACTCCGATATTCAATCCTGTGGATGCACCTGTCAAAAAGGATTCAGTGGAAACTGAAATGTGCATGACTGCATGTTCATTCAGACTGTAACCCTAGTCCCTGTTAAGTCCCACCCCACCCCAAAATGTTGCTAAATTTCATTATTTCTGTTCAGTGTGACTTGTCTAGTCTCACCCCCTTTCTAATCATATACTATAAAGTGGGGATCATTAAGAATGCTGCTGTGGATACATATGAATGGTTAATATAAATAAAACAATTTTGAGTATGGCTTACATTTTTTTCTTAATATGTAATGTATTCTATTGTCTTGTAACGATTTTCTTGAATATTCCATCATGTGGAATTAAGCTACACATGCATCCTACTTGCAGTCACACTTTGATATATTGTCTATTCAAAATAAATCCTCTAATTCCCTTCATATAAAGCAAATCAGGAATTAAATGTTTTTTTCCCTATGATATAGGGTAAATCAGGCATTGATTCAATGAATACAGACGCCATGACTTGGATTAGCACTGATAATCATAAGAAATGATGATACAGAAATGATATGGGCAACTTATGTGATGTATTTCTACCCCATCTCATTGCTTCCTTTGCATGGGATCGCTGAGCTTTTATTTTGAAGAATCTGTTTTTATACTAGTTACAATATCAATAACAAATTATTACAATGTGCATTACAATGTGCCCTTCAGACCTACAGGTGGCGCGCTTTCATTATTCGTAAAGCAATCACTGAGGGACCCAGTTAGGAGGGGGAAGAAGAGTAGAGCATGGATAATGAGGAAGAACTAACGGTTAAGGAATCAACCCCAGTTCTCTGAAACATGAGTGAGGTATCTCACTATGGGACACACTCTCTGCGGTGCTCCCCCAGAAACAATGCATCACTACACCAGTCTTGACTGGCAGGCGGACATGACGTCGGCCCCGGAGGAGCTACTTCCTCCTCCTATAAAAAGCTGGCGATACATCATCACATCAGTCTAAGTAAGCACACCTCTTCCTCGCTCCAGGCAAAGAGGGTAGTCTGGTGAGCTACCTCACTCATGTTTCAGTGAACTGGGGTTAATTCCTTAACCTTAAGTTCTCTTTCAACATTTGTTTCGGTATCTCACTATGGGATAGAGTTACTCCCGAATTGCCCGATATGCTTACCTCGAAGACCGACCATGCCCTGTCATTCAACAGGCACATCTGTAACGGAACCCACGCTGAGCACAGTGAGAGACCAGGCAGGTACCGTTACATCTAGGTTGTAAAACCTAGTGAAGATATGGGGCGTTGCCCAGCTGGCAGCCTCAGACTTCCAGTATCTGGAAACACTAGATACTGGTGTTTCACCCCATTTCATGGGGTGTTTCATAGACACCCCATGAAACAGTGCCCAACACATGCCAGGAGTGGGATGTGCGCGCAGACCTGAGGGTGGGTGTAATCCCTTACATTCATAGGCAGTTGAGATTGCTTCCCTAATCCAACGCTCATGCTCCTGAGTGGAATAAGGTGGCGGGTGAAAGGCCGACAGCTCAATCGCACGATCAGATAGTGCCGAGTGGAAAAAGTTGGGCACAAAGGTTTGGTTTCATAGAAACCTTCTGATCCCTTGCAGAAAAGCGCATGCATGAAGGATTTACCGACAACACGTGTAAATCACTCACTCGCTTGGCAGATGCCAGCGCTAGTAATAAAGCCGTCTTCAGTGAGAGCATCTTCAGCTCCACCTGATGCAGTGGCTCAAAAGGCGCATAACAGGGCCTCAAGCACTAATGGCAGGTCCCATGAGGGCGCCAAGCCCCTGGACACTGGCCGTAAGCGCCGGGCACCCCTCATAAATTGACGTATGAGGTGGTGCTGCCCCACTGTTTTGTCTCCAAAGCCCACGTGACCTGCTGAGATAGCAGCTAAGTATACTTTCACTGTGGAGAAGAACAGATTTTTATCCAGTAGCCCCTGGAGAGATGTCAATATAACCGGCAGGGGGCTCTGAAAAGCCAAAAGCCCTGCTGTCACGCACCAGTCTTCAAATGCACACCATTTGCCATCATATGCATGACGCATCGAAGGTGCTCTGGCACTCTGAATGGTAGTGATGACATTCTGAGATAGCCCAGCTGTTGTCAGGTTCAGCCTCTCACAGGCCAGACCCACAGGGCCATGCACTCCAGGTGAGGGTTGAAAAACCTCTCCGCCTGCCTGTGACAGGAGGTCCCTGCGTATGGGCAGACCACGGCTGTGCGCACAACAGTTGGTGAATCTCTGCTCTCATTTTTTTCATTGTGTGTGTATGTTTTTCACAACTAAAGGTAGCGCCCTCAGCCCGTGTCTTGGATGCGCTCCTTGTGGCAACTTTATTGAAAGTTTCAATGAAGTGGGGGGGGGGGATGTGTGTGTTTGGGCAAAGGTGAGTGCTTGTGCACTGAACACTGCCGAACACCCAGCTGCGGCTCCACAGCTCTTTGCATGGCCGGTCCTCCTCTTTATGACGCCGTGAACTGTGAGCGCTCGGAGTGGCTCTACACACCTTTGGTAGGGTTTGGAACACATCCTGCTTGAGCTGATGAGGAACTGAGCTTCCTGAAGCTGTGGGAAGATCGATGTCTGGCTGAGGCCGTCAGCGGACTAGGTGCGTTTCACCTTCTTTGATCCCACAGTGCCGGTCCGATCACCGGACGTTGCCCCGGGAACTAGTTTCCTAGCCCATGCCCTTGGCTCCGATGGCTTGTTCTGGTTCTGATCCCGGCCATCCGCCTCCGGGCGGGGCTGTTTCGGGATGCGGAACGCCGGACGTGCCACTGCCTGGTCGAACGTGTGGCGGGGAATGGTCGGAGGGGCCTGTGGTGCTCTCCTGGGGAGACAGAGTTGGAGGGCCTCGCCTTCTCTCTTCTTCTCCTCACAGCGCCTCTGCATCGTGGCCACGGCTGGGCCGAACAGGCCCTTGGGGTCCAGCGGAACATCAAGGAGATGGGCCTTTTCTTGTTGTGAGAGGCTCGATAGATTCAACCATCTGGCTCTCTCTTGGGCAATCATGAGGGACATCGTTCTCCCTGAGGCTTGAACAGCACACCTGTGCAGACAAAGACAGAGGTCGGTTACCACCTGCAGCTTGTCCCATGCGGCTGAAGTTGGTGCGGACAACATGTCATCTTCTAATTCAGCCTGGTAAGCCAGCAGCATTGATGATGCATTTAGCGCCTTTACTGATATGGCAACCACCCTGTAGCCCTTCTCCGTCAGTGATGCCTGGAAGCAGTCTGCTTTAGAGGGCAATGTGTGACAGGCTGAGGTCATGGTGAACCTGGATGGATGGAGGTGAGACGCCAAAAAGGGTTCCCCCTCAGAGCTGAGGCTGATGGAGTCGCCCCCTGTGTCGGAGTCATCCTGCATGGCAGCCATGAGCCCGGCCAGAGGGTCGGTGTCGTGCTCCTCCAGGGCTTCTAGCAGCGCAACGGCGTCAAGTTGATCGCCCCACCTTGCTTCCAAGAGAGTGGTGTTCCCTCTGGGAAGGGCCGCTGACATTGAATCATCCGCTGATAAGCTAGCTTGACGCGCTAGCCTGCGGCGGCGGGTTTTTGATGAGAGGCGCACACAGTGTTGGCAGTTTCCCAGGAACGACAGCCTCCCGGGCATGTTGAACAGATTGGGTGAGTATCTGCACCACAGATTTTACTGCCACACATGCATGCCCTCGGTGGCGCCTTGCATCTGTCCGTGGTGGGGACAAGAGAAAGATCCATGCTTTAGAAGTGATGGGCGCTGGTATGGTGCCCAGCTGCTCGTCTCAGGAAGCAGAAAGCTGTTAAAAGGTGTGATTTTTTTCAGTGATGTCAAAATAAAAAACTTATTGTATTGCTCAAAACTATGTTTTATCAACATTACACACACATATATATATATATGAATTAAAATAATCATTTGAATGAGGGTTGGAAGAAGACAAAAATAATACTAATGTATGTAATTCACTCTATGCATAACATAGTTTACACATGTGATTAAAAACTCAAGAGAACAAACTTGTGGTGCCTCCTGCTAACATCATACAGAAACGCTAGGAGTAGAGTAACTTATACAAGTGCTGAATAAACAAACGTGTGTTGCTTGCATCGAGATGGTGTGATATGGGCTGTATCTGCGTCATCTATCCCGGCGCAGCTCTGTGGTTTACCCGGTCTGAGGCCTACATCACCGGCGTAGCATAGTAGCTAACGTTAACCCGGTGGCTAACCGACATTAGCTCAGCAATCAGACCACGATCAACATAAAAAAAAATTAACACAGATGCCACGACGCTGCAACGATAACTCAGGTGTTGACTGATGTTTATAGACGTTAGTAATATTGTAAATATACTAATATAAAAGAACGTGTCTCTTCTGAGTGGCTGCTTGTGGCTGTTGAGGCCATGGGTCAGTCATTGCGTTAGGACTTTGAAGTCGTGGGGCCACCGTAGCTCGGAAAGGGAGGGGCTGAGCCAGAGCACTTGCAGTTAGTTGTAATACTTAAGCTTCACCACCTGATGGCACAAACAATCCCACACTGCACCTTTAAGCAGGCGTTCGGCAACCGAGTGGTTGGCTCCCTCTGTGAACAGTTTAGCTAGCCTTAGCCTGTTCACTTACCTGAAAGGCGCTCCTGGGAGCGAGGAGAGGCTGACGTAATGACGTATCGCCGGCTCTTTATAGGAGGAGGAAGTACCGCCTCCGGGGGCTTACGTCACGTCCGCCTGCCAGTCAATACTGGCGTAGTGATACATTGCTTCTGGGGGAGCAGCGTGGAGAGCGTGTCCCATTGTGAGATACCGATACGAATGTTAAAAGAGAACCGGCGCAATGATTGATGTGAGTAAGGGAATGGAGCCAGTCTGGCAGGAAGTTTGAATTTAGTTCGTTACAGACCGGTGACAGCCATCGTCATGGCGGACAGCAGCGAGCACAGCGGGCGCCAAGCGGAACCATGCGACGGGATAAACGGTAGCGACTTCCCCGGGGAGTGTATGTCCGGAGCAGGTGTCCCGGCTGCGGCAGTGGTCCCTCGGGGTCGGAAGGTGGTTCTTCACTTGGACGTGAACAACACAGTGGTGGTGTCAGACGCGGCGCAGAGTCAGGGCACCGTGGCTTCTCTGGACTCTTTCCTCGCCGGCTCCACCTGGGGCAAGATAAACAAACAAGGTAAACAATCTGTCAACTCAAACTATACAAGCTACTGGGGTGACGTAGATGCCGAATTTAAGTTCTATTATAACTAGTTCTATGTTCACATTTTGATTTCACACTATGATTGTAGTGTGTGTGTGTGTTTGTATATATATATATATATATATATATATATATATATATATATATATATGTGTGTGTATATGTAAGAATAATGTAAGTTTCATCCAACAGTGTGGTTCTATCCTAGTTCCTGATCTGACCGGGAGTTTTAAAGCCATAATATCGATTTTCTTTTCTTCTTTTAAAAATGGACAAATCTTGAGAATAACATAGATGCCGAATTTCAGTTTATTTTAAAATGAATCAGTTTGAAAGTCTAAAGTCATGGTTAATGATGTGTTTATCATCTAAACATGAAACTAAGTTTTAAATCCTCATTTTGTTAATCAGTCTGGTTAAAACTCAATTAGGACCCCTGCCAGGTCTGTCTTGAATTGTGACTCTGCAAAATAAAAAGTGAATATAATAATGTATTTATATTATATATTTATATTATCATAATATAGTGTAATATGATAGAATATAATATAATGTATATCTCATCCTGCAGTTTGTAAATACACCCTGTTTCTTCTTCTTCTCTGCAGGACAGTGGGAGTGGCTGAGTGACTCACCCTCCTTGTTCCCACCGTGCAGCGATGCCGTCCGTTTCTCCACTCAGTTTGGACGGACGCCGGGTTTCACCACTGGGGCGGGACAGCGTTTCCGCAAAGTCCTGGAGGAACATCTGGACATGATGCGCTGGCCTGAGGGCATCAAGGTAATTATCCTCGCAGGAGGTGAAGCTTGTTTTGCACAGGACAGAAATCAAGATTTGTTTTCAAAATGAGCGTTTATTGCTTATTTGCATGGTTGGATTGAGTTGGATACCAGGGAGCCTTTAGGTTTGTACAGACCCCTCTGATGCACTTGTGTGTTCTCTCTCTCTCTCTGTCTCTGTCTCTGTCTCTGTCTCTCTCTCTCTCTCTCTCCTCTCTCTCTCTCTCTCGTGCAGGCAGACAGTGACCTGTCAGTGAGAGGAGAGGACGGACGCCTGTACCACTGGATCCTCCCGTCCTTCTTCCAGCTGCTCAAAGACCTGGCTGAGGAGGGACGGGAATTCGCCATCCTGTTTCGCACGTTCGGCCATGACCTTCCTCGCGTGCTGAAAGCCGTACACAGAGCCGTGAACGAAGGGGCTCATCCGCTCTTCCCTGAGATGCCTGATCTGAAGGTGAAGTCAACTCGCGGCTGGTGGACTCTTACAGGTCATTAGACAGATGTTGCCAAAAGCATCGGGACGTCCGCCTTTACTCGCACATGAACGTTAATGACGTCCCATTCATAATCCATAGTGTTTGATATAGAGCAGCTATGACTATGGGAAGGCTTTCCACAAGACTGTGTCTATGGAAATGTTTGACCATGTGTGAGGTGAGGGACTGATGTTGGATTAGAAGGCCTGGCTCTCACTCTCTGCTCTAGTCCATCCCAAAGCTGATCTCTTGGGTTGAAGTCGGGACTGTCACATTGTCAAGAGGGGCGTCCCAATACTTTTCGCAATATAGTGTATTTGTTGAGTTGTCGGTATTGGGAGTACAGGGAACTCGATGCACGATGTGACAGATAAAAGGATTTCACACGTCATGTGGTTATGTGATCATGTGAGTTAATTAACTTGTTGTTTTTTAATTGTTTTATAATGCCTAATGCCCAACACTGTGACAGGGTGTGGGTCTTAGTCTGGACCTTCCTGCTCTCATCACTTGTCACTGGAACATCAGCATGTAGAAATGAGTCTAAACTACTAGGGACAATGACTCAGCTGTCTTACAGCCATCATTCATAACTTAGCGGAAAAACATCATCAAAACATCTTCAAGCTACAGAATGTTGTGTATCGTTTGTATATTTCTGAGTCTGTCTCATTACCTCTCTCTCTCTCTCTCTCTCTCTCTCTCTCTCTCTCTCTCTCTCTCTCTCTCTCTCTCTCTCTCTCTCTCTCTCCCCCCTCCCCCTCCCTCTCTCTCTCTGTCTCCCTTTCTCTCTGTCTCTCTGTCTCTCTCTCTCTCTGTCTCTCAGATAAATGTAAACATGACTCCAGGTAAGATCCGCTGCAGCAAGAGGGAAATCGTCCTGAGTCGAGCCGGTGACCGCCTGACGTCCCGAGATGGTGAGCGAGGCCTGTATCAGTACTTCAGCTCAGTCCAGGGCCTGGGAGGTTTCCAGGACCACTTTGATTGGTATGTACATATCACACTCACTCCCCCTCAGGCCAGTTTTGTTCTTCTATCCTTGCCTCAACCTTTCCCCCCTCAAACACACTCTGCCCGTGTTTCTGCTCCAGGTGGTCGAGGAACAACTGCTCCAGCCGTGGGGGGAAACTGCTGCTGGTGGATCCCTTCGACCCGAGCGTCCAGCACATCTTTATAGACGACAATATCCGAGAGAATGACGAGGAGACCATCGTTCAGCCCAGGGTACTCTCGGACACACACACACACACACACACACACACACACACACACACACACACACACACACACACACACACACACACTTCAAGGAATCATTATGTTTAATTAAATAATTAGGTTATATAGGAAAGGCAACCGTAAAAATTACTTCTGTTGTATAGGAAATTTGATTTAATTTAATTTGATTTGATTTGATTCGATTTAATTGACCTTCAAGCGGTGACGGGGCTGGCGTTGGGGGCGGGGCCTCCTCCTAATATAATGGTAGGGGAAACACAGAGGGAGACACATGTCATGGGTATAAGAGAGGGAGATGTAATAAATATGGAGTATTTATTATTTTGTGTGTGTGTGTGTATGTATGTGTGTCTCTCGCAGATTTTCTTAGACCCATGCGGCGACAGCACCCGTCTGGCCTGCACCCCAGAACTGTTCGACATCGCCCTGGTCCAGAACGACCTCCTGCAGGCCATCTCCAACCGGAACTACTTCACCGAACGAGTCCACATCTGCCTGGAGAACTACGACAGGAATCTCCAGCAGGGGGCAGGCTAGGGCAGAGCCCACCTTTCGGGTACAATAAACCATGATGATGCAGCACACTATATCCTGGCACAGGCAGAGGCACAGGCTGGAGACACGGTTAGAGTTGGAAGGACATGTTCCTGAGGGACAAGTTAAAGGTCCAGTGCTGATGATTTTAAAGGACTTAGTTTAAAGGTAAACTATGTACGATTTGTAGGTTGATGTTCTGTCCCATACACAACAAATCAATACGTAAATGAGGAAATACAGGCCGAGAGCGACGACTTAGCTTGTAAACACACCACCACAGTCAGAGGGATTCACTGGCGTATAGAGGGGTTGCATTCGTTCTATTTATGGTATTTGTTATTGTCAGTGTTACTCTATGTATTAGTTTTACTTCAGCCTGGGTCTGCATTGTTTACATCTGCGCAGAACCCGTACTTGAATATTCCCAGATGACTGAAAAAGCAACAGATCACTGACAGAAGAAACACACACACACACACACACACACAGTCCACACCATGTTACATTTATAACAACACACTCTTTATCCATGATGTGTGTCCTGGACGTCAGATCTGCTGACACATGATTTCTTTGGGAACGTTTACACTTAGTTTATTTGCTGCAGTTTTTGTTGCAGTTATTTGTGTGAAACTTTCTTTAAAGGTTGGGATATTTTTTTTTGCAATGTATGTACTTTAGGATGTTGTTATTTTCACGCTTAAAGGATTGGGGTTTTAATGGCTTTGTTCTCAGGTCAGAGACGAATGAATGCAAACTATTGATAAACAAAGACTTGTGTGCACGTGTGTCTTAAATCAAAATGGTGGTGTCGCTAAATAATATGTAGTGCGAGTGATGAAGTAAATTTTAAGGTGGGAAGCATATTAGTAGCAATCGACAACCTCCGGGCCTAACGCATCAGTCCAATACAGAAGTGGAAAAATGTGCAGTTCACAGAGTGGCCACTTGAGACCACTGTGCTTTTATCAAGGACTGTTACAGAGCTTTTATTTTGAAAAGTTGAGATGACAACTGTTCCACATGCAAGGATCAAAGGAAAAGATAACAAATATTAAGTTGACACCACTTGTATCCATCAGGTAATATGATTCTGTGATGAAGGGGTGTTGTGTGTATATATATATTTTATATAATTTGAGTGTTTTATTGAGAGTTTATATTTTATTGTTGATGTTTTTGCACAGGGGAACTTGCATCATTTAAAAAATACTATACTAATGTGAAATGACTATTGAAACATGTTTATCAATAAGCTTCCTCTCCTTTGACTGCACATCACATCCAAATTTGAAATATCTCATTTATTTGTTTTCCCTCCATTCATTCATTCAAATAAACTTTTTTTTTCTTTTCTTGATGAATCTGCTTGGTGTTTTGCCAACTGAAATATAAGGAAAATAATTCAAAACATGTTGAAAATACCATACACTCAACACATATGTCCTGTATAAATCATATACATATCTCTGCTGTAGATCCTATATCTTTATTTCTATATTCACTTGTCATTCACCTCCACTTATCACTAAATCCAACTCACCTCAGTTAATCACGTTATATACATTGCAAAGTGATTCCAGCCCCCTGTTAGAGCCCCTGCCTTTCACTCTATGTGGTCAGTGGCTTGTTGTGACGTGAAGTGGCCGCATGAGGGCAGCAGAGCAGCTTTTAGCCGCAGCCTCCAGGTGAGTGGAGTTACCTGATCGTGCTCCAGCTTCTCTGACAGGGAGGCATCACACATTGTATGTGCTGAGGTTAACTTGAGTCGTCGGGGGTGGGGTCTGGTGGTGTTGTGACGTCAGAGGAGTTTGGCACCGCTGGAGGAGCCTGATGCACACGGGCTGAGGGGCGGAGAGTGGACAGGAGGAGGAGGAGGAGGAGGCACCGCCAGTGGGGTGTGTGTACAGTCAGTCAGTGGAAGCAGAGCGTTGCCGGTGACAGACGGTGTGTTGTTGTGTCAGTGAACATTTAAAGAGCGGGAGCGACGCCCCGCCCCCCTCCTCCTCCAAACAGTTTGTGCGCGGCCGCTGCTCCGCCGCACCTTCACTTCAGAGCGCGTCCACGCACCGGGACACGAAGCGAGGACTGAAACTTTCAGCCCGCTCTCTCCCTCTCACTCACGCCGGTGATCTGACGCCCCGAGCCGCCTGAAGCAGCCACAGCGGTGCCAACAGCGGCAGCAGGAGCGGGAGAAGTGGCTTCACCTCCCCGGCCCACGTGCTCTGCTGCTCGGCGTCCTGTCACCGACCAACGGCCATCACGTCCGACATGTTTTCATTCAGCTGATCTAATGAGTGGTTTTCTCTGGAGAGTCTGGATCATTGAGCACAAGGTAATGTCAACATTTAACAAATGATTTGTGTGTATTGTTTGGACTGTACTTTACAGTGCACAGTGGCACAGTGGAAGGGCTAAAGGTGCTATGTGTAGTTTATTTAACCTCAATATAAGGCCATTTACACTTTATCATTGTCGGAAGTAAGCATGGACTTTATGTATTTATTTTAGATTTTTAAAATGATGCCTCAAGAAGGACATCATGGCACTTGACATGATAAACAGGAAGTTGGGAACAGCAACAACACCATGTAGCACATGGACATTGGTTCAATGCTAAGTGTCCTCTACAGCGCATGTCCAGATAAACTTACCTGGTTTGATCTTCACCCGAAAATTAACGTTTCGGTAAACGCATGTATGCTAATGCTAACATGCTAACATGCTGATAGCTGGAAGATGACTGTGCTATGCAGGACGCTTGTCCGTGTGGGTCTTGTTAGCCTGGTGAAACCCCAATTGGTAGCAGAGTGTTTTGACATAGATATGGATGCCGATTGAACACAGACACATGAGTTTTTTTGTGAATGGTGGCAAAGAGGCTAACAGAAAGTGCTGGCCTGCAATTCCACTTTTATACCACCGGAGTGACTCTTGAACCGGCACTTAGTCTGGATCTTGAAGCGAGGTTCAAACTGGCAGCGTGAGCACAGCTGAATGGCTTATGAGTTGTAAACAGGGGTGGATGCGTGTATAATCACCTAAGTGTTTTATTTTTTTTTCCATTACCCTTAAATGACCCCATTAATGTATATCTTGCACCTGCACATTGCTGAAATTGTAGAATTGTAAATATATGAGGTGAAGTGAGATTGACATTCATTTGCTGGCACAGAATCACACAGAGATCTGATTTGACCCCATGACCATGTGTCACCATGAGTCATGGATGGATTTTAGTTCCAGTTCTTTAGCAGATTTGCATAATGAAGTTGTGGTGGCAGAACCAGTTCATCTGTCCAGCTGTTCATTGGGATGTGTGTTGGCCAGACCCTCCAGTACCATCTGCTGTACTGCCCAACATCTGGATGAGTCAGTCAGAGCTTCTTCATCTCTCTTATACACACACACACACACACACACCTAACCTAAACCAACACAGTGTGGAGAAGTGGGTTTACTCCGAAGGTCAACCTTCGGTGCAGACGGATGAGGCCCAATAGGAAGAATTGAATTAAAAGGTGAATGAAACATGTTTAAAGCCTGGTACAAACTTCAGTTTTGGTCTCAATCAGTCACATGTTTTTCTGTGACAACTGTACGGGGGTGATTTTTTTACTAACTTGCTGATTTTTATTTCATCGATGTTCGAAATTGTGCATATTTATGGGTGTGGTCTCTTGACTGACACCCAAGCCGACCTCTACCACCGATGAGGTGACGGCACCACAAGCCGACCCACAGCTCCGCCTCGTTGCCCGTTTTTGAATGAACCAGGAAGTAGGAGGAGGAGTTAGGATCCGGCAAGATGGCGACACGGGACTCGCTTACAATTTGACACAAAACCACTTGGCTGAAACCAACGGGTGAAGTCACGGACGCTACGTCCATCTTTATATACATATACTGTCACAGCATCCACAGAACGTGCCAAGTCGACCCAGGCGTCACTCAAGAGGCAAAATTTTAATCAATAAGTTGGATTGAAAAATGTCATCTAATTGTTACAGGATAAAATATGACTGACTGAGACCAAAACTGTAGTTTGTACCAGGCCTGAAACATGTTTAATTCACCCCTAAAGTTGACCATTTTAACATAGGAGTCTATGGGGATTGACTCGCTTTCAGAGTGCAGCCTCAAGTGGCCACCCTGTGAACTTCTGTATTGGACTTGGTGTGATGCTACTGGGAGGGGCACATTACTTCTATAGTCACAGTACATCGTCGTCATAGCCACACACTGTGTTATTGGAATGATTAGGAAACCCAGAACCCTAATTCAGCCCATTGTGTTGAGAAGTGTGGACTCAAGTTTGTCAGGTCTGCATTCAAAACACACACAACACACACACACACACACACACACACACACACACACACACACACACACACTATCCCTACTTCTTGTCTCCCAACCTGCGACGCTAGCCCCTAACTTGGTGTGAGCTCATTTGCATAATGAGGATTTCAGCCTGACGTGCATCGTCTGGGCCCGTCCGTCTGAATCCGGCCGAGCAGCAGTGCAGCCGTGGTGCCAGCGAAACGCCACCCTCAATAGGGCGGCGGTGGCGGCAGGGGTGGTGGTTGGCTCTGAAGGAGCTGGGCTCCGCCACCGTCGGGGGGACAATGACAAAATGGATCGTCGGAATATGAAATTATTCAAGTATGAAATTGGCTACTGATGTTGTATTAGACACAGCGGCTTGTTGGATACAAGTGGATAAATGAAAATGCACAATGGTTTCTTTCAACTGATCCAAGGATTGCAAATTGATTGTCTTGTCAATTAAGAGTTTGAATTGTGACTCATGTGATATGATCATCGATATGCTGGTGCCCATTCAGTCTTTTCTTTTTTTATATACACTTTGTACTTAAGACTTTTATGGCATTATCAATTGAAATGATGACACATGTTGACTTTTACAAGTTACAATGGTAAAAATCATTTGTCTTAAAGGTGCAGTTTGTAATGTTTTGGTTTTTTCTCCATTATCCTTAAATAAGCCCTTTAAGGTATATTAACCTGAGGAGCAGGTCCTTTCTACGGGGGCCGCCATGTTTTTACAGTAGCCCAGAGTGGATGCACTAAACATTTTTTGAGTTTAACTGACAACAGAAGTCATAGGTTCTCCTACATGCTCAGAAGGGTGAGAGTGAGGTGATGGATACAACATGCAACCTCACCTGTAGATGTCACCAAATCTTTCGCACTGCACCTTTAACCTGAAGATACCTCCTTTTTGTGGGATTCAAACCAGCAAACGTTGCTTCCAAAAGTGACTGCTCTAACCACTGAGCCACTGCTGCCCCTTATCATTGTATTGCTTTTTTTCAAAATTCAGAAACTGCTGGCCCAACCTACCTGGAATACCATCTTTACACCACTAGAGTGAGTCTTGAGCCACGACAGCACTCCGTCTACCTCGACACCACACTATGCAGCTGTGTAGCTTTTAAATAGTGAGGAATAGAGAGCTAGTTTGCTTGGAAGATATACCTGTTTGCACAATACTGCCATCTGGTGTTTATCAATGGAATGACATCAAAACAATACTGAAAAACAGTACCCCCCCCTCCCCTGCCCCCTTCCCCCCCACACACACACACACACACACACACACACACACACACACACACCACCACCACCACCACCCCCCATGGCACCACCCACCTCCCTGGAAGATCAAGTTAATTAAATGAATTGTTTTTTTATATAGCACCAGATCACCACAGACATCATTTAGTCGTACCTTACCTATATAGAACAGGTTGTTTTTTTATTAAACAAAAACATATGTTACATCTCATTAACATGTCAACATGTCATTTCTGTCACATGGTTGCGGTTCTATTTTTCCTCTGCTCTCTCTCTTGATCACACATACACACACTCACACACACACTCACACACACACGCACACACAGATACGAGAATGACAGCATGCGTCAGAAAGTAATACTTATAATAATAGATCACGACTGTTGTCATTTCAAGAAACACATGACTGCTACTCCTCTAAGTGTTTGTGTCAGTCCGTCTGCCTCCCGGACTCCTCCTCCGAGCGCGCGAGAGTGTCTATCCCGCACGCATTCACGCACGTGACCATGTAGAGACGGAGTGCGTACGTGAGAGCAACTATTCCCCGCACCCCCCCCCCCCCCAACGCTGTGAACCGAGGGGAAACACTGCACTGAGCAAGCTGCATTTTAATGTAGTCTGGAACTAGTGTTTCATCGTGGTCACTTAGCATATGAAAACAGAAATGGTCGTTGTCTGTTAGCATTACAGGGCATCAGCGCCACCTACTGTTAAAGAGTATGAATAGACGGCATTCATAAAAGAAAAAATCCTCTTCAACATAATTTTATTTTATTTTTTTCCCCAGTCAAAGGCCAACAGGTCTGCAACCCACGTTTGGGTCGCAACCCACCATCAGAGAATCACTGATTTAAAGAGACATGTCCGAGATGCCATTGTAATCGGGGGTTATGGAGGACGTGTCCTCTTGCGGTTGTCGGTCAGTATACGTTGATGTCTATCTGGGTTAATTAAATTAGCTCCTGTTGGCGTCTCCACGGTTCCTCTTCAATCTATCCCCCCCACTTCCCAAGCGTCAATAAAGCAACACCTGCTAACATCTGGCTTCAGTCTGCAAGTGAAATGGATTCAATCAGCAGTGACTCCAGGATCAAATGTCCCTGCAGCGGACACAAGCTTTTATCGGCTGGGCACTAATGGAAAGAAGACACCCGGGTTGAGGCTCTAATTTGGCGAGACAGTGAGACGGGAGGGCGCCTCGCTTTTGACTGCGGTCGTGACATTGATCATCTCTTCCTGCGACGAAGGAATAATGGCCGACTCACTTTTTCCATCCCCTTTATTCACATTGTGAAACTTAAGTTGAAATTATGCTGAGCTCTGTATCTGTTTACATTCCTAAAGATCCTTCATTTGATCCTTCGTCTGTGTGTGTATTTTTAGTTGCTGGTATTTGTTGGACAGGGTTTGGATCCTCATTACAGTCGATTTGGTTCTCAGCATTGAAACTCCAGCTCAGAGGCTGCCGGTGTTTGTTCCACTGCAATTTGGAGGCACAAACCCACAACATGTGCACGGCTGGAGGAAGTGTTGCCGTTTTGTCAACACAGGATGTAGCTGTGCCTAATGAGTATCTGTGCGACAACACAAAAAGAAACTTACACGGAACCAATGTTCACATTTGAAAACTACATCAAATCTGCGAAGGATACGCAGGGTTCATCCAAAAATGGCAGGCCACGCCCCTACTTTTGCACCCCTGTACGGTTATCAAAGGCAAAAATGTGACCGATTCAAACCAAAACGTTAGTTTGTACCAGGCTTTAAACAGGTTTCATTTAGCTCTAAAGTTGATTATTTTAACATGGGAGTCTATGGGGATTGACCCACTTTTGGAGCGCAGCCTCAAGTGGCCACCCTGGGAACTGCACATTTTTCCACTCCTGTAACGGACTCATCCATCGTCCGTGGCCTCTTGAGGGACACCCTTCACACACGTCACCGACTTGAAAGTGTTGGGACGTTACGTATAAGCACGGGGGCAGATGAAGCAACTCAGAAGGTATTTCATCACCACTCTGAGAACATGTCAATGTTGTTTCGTTATCACTCTATATGAATATACATTTCTGATCCGTTTATTTAAAAGTTTTACTCTTATTTTTTATTATATTATTTAAAGTCTCAACAATTGGCTGCAGCATCTCCACAGGAAACTCCCATAAAATATCACTGTCTGTTTCAGTCCTAAGTCCTCTCACCCTGATCAAACAGGACTGTGTCCATGTGGAAACATGTATTTTGATATTTGTCTTGAATTCTCTGGGTCCACTGTTTTTATTCCACACGTCAGGGTGTGTGGGTGTGTGTGTGTGTGTGTGTGTGTGTGTGTGTGTGTGTGTGTGTGTGCGCTTGCGCGCCTCTTAGACTTAGTCTGTAGTCCCATCGCGGTGTCACATGGATGATGTGACCTGAGTTCAATTTCTTTCATTTTGTTTTTATTGTTCTCAATAATCTAGACTTTATATAAACTCTCAGGGACTCAGTCAGGAGGTGACACAGTATCAATCGTTTTTAAAATTCAACTCAAAGTTTCTTCCACATCCTCTGTGATGTTGTAAATGATTAAATATTAACGTCGTATTTGCGCTGTTAAAATGCATTTTTATAAAGTAAGCCATGTTACGTTGTCAGAGTTTATAATATTGTTTCCAAACATTCTGGTGCGTGTCAGAGGTCAGAGCGCTGTTACAGACGGACAGACGTTTACGGTGGATACGCAAAGTGTCACGTCACCTCGGCAGCTTTCGTGAGAACATACGAACATTTTCCCATCAAACAATGTTTCCACGCATTATTACGTTGACATGGAAATGTGAAAAGCTTTATACATGAGGCACCACACACACAGTCTTCAGGTGTGTGTGGGACAGATATGGACACAAACACACACACACACACACACACACACCAACTACAGACATCAACATGCACAGATATGGGAGAGTGGAGCTGAGCCAATTTTCCCATCAGAGGATTAAGTGGGCCGCTCAGAGTGGACAGTCTGGAGATCCATCCTGCCAAGGCTGCGATTCCCAGGCCCGGATGAGGTGTTGGAGTGAGGGACAGAAAGTGAAAGTGAGACATGATTAAAGAGCAGGATGTTACAAGAAGAGAAGATTCACAGTTCAAGCTGGAAAAGTTGATCAATTAATGGTGACACCATTCTCTTGTCTGCACAGCAATCTCTCTTCGAAGTGCACCCCTTCTCCTTCCACCTTTTCTAATCCTAACATACTTAAAGGTGCAATGCGTAAAAGTTTGGTCATTTTGTTCACTTCTCAAAGAAATATTTCAAAACCATTACATACTGACATTTCTATGAATTTCTAATCACCTGAATGAATCATTTTGAGGTGAGGTTGAGGTGATGGATACAACACGCACCTCTAGATGTCGCCAGATCTTACACACTGCACCATTAAGTTGCATTAATACGTCTGCTCTGTCACTGTACGCTCAGCACCAAGCGCCAACCTTCCGGGGCTGACGGATGAGCCTGATATGGAAGTGGAACAATTTGCAGTTCACAGGGTGGCCACATGAGACTGTGCTCCAAAAGCGAGGCAATCCCCACAGACTCCCACGTTACAATGGTCAACTTTAGAGGTGAATTAAACATGTTTTTTTTTATTTTTATTTTTTACCTGAAAATAATATTGCATTTTATTGTCTATCATATTGCATTGCGAAATTCAGAAACTGCTAGATGAGTCTACAAGTAATACCTTCTTTTCACCACTAAAGTGAGTCTTGAGCCACTACCGTGCGGAGTCTGCCTCGTCATTCGGAGGCCACACCCTGTCACCCAATCCCTGTGGGGACGGATGCTGCTCTGTTCTATTCTATTCTATATCACAGAGCCCAGTGAGCTGCCTCTTGCTGTTTCACTGTAAGCTACACAAAAGAGGCGAACCTTCGGATGGCCGTAACCTTATATTTAACGTATTTACATATGTTATCAATCTAATGTGAAAAAAATGAGAATAAATCTTTTTCTTTTATACTGTAGAGAAAATTAATCTTCAATCACATACTGAAGGTGATCACCTTATTTCCACGCTCCCTGCCTCCACGTCGCCCCCGTGATGAGGCACGTCTCACCCAATGTGTGAGCGCCTGCCTGCACCGGGCGTATCCACATGTCAGAGGGCCACCGCCATGTTAATTAAGCCTGCTCGTATTATTATTAGTACGTAGAGTCGGGATCCTCCGAAAGACACATGGCCGCTCAGCAGGTGCAAGACGGCGGCAGCCTTATTATTAAATCACAATTAATTGTTCATACGTCCCCCTCGTTATCATCATGCACATCACCAGTGCAGGGATGCTGCGATCCTGATTACACAGAGGCTGCCTGTGGAGGACTGTGGAATTCTGGGTAACGTGTCAGCATGAACGTGCTTTATGTCCTATTGATATATTGGATGGAAATGTACAGTAGGTCCTGTGGGAGCAGCAGCAGTGTAAATGCTAATGAGCATGTGGCTGTTTGTTTGTATTGACTGGGCTATTATATTCTTTATATTATATATTTTCTTTGGAACATGATATAGACCCATGTGCTCTCACAATATGCACATTTCACCTTGTGAATGTGATACATCGGGAACAACAAAAATGGAATACTTTAAATTTGAGCACAAACAATGAGTTTGCTCAAAGTTGAAATGATTCGATTCTGGGGGTCGACGGTCTAGGTCCCAAGACATGGCCTCTTGGATGTCATGCCTGGACGCGTTAATAAAACAGGATACTGCATCAGTCACATGACCCCATTCAAGCCCATGTCGGTGGCTTGCCTGGCGCATAGTTGTGGGTTATGCCGTCCATAGAGCATGCGCTGTAAGTGTCACTCCCATAATGCATTGGGGCTACGAGATAGTGCGTCCGCCACAGCGGTCATGATGTACTGTTATATCATTGTGTAGCAGCATACTGATTATTGCAGAATCAATGTATCATATTATTTCTGCCCATTTATGGCATGATGTGATTCCCACCTGCAACCAGCAGGGGGCAGACAACGGAGTTCTCTCTTGCACACAAGTAGTTCTCCCTACTCTGTCGTCTAGTTTACCTTAATCATGGATGTATTAATAGAACGAGATACAGCACCCCCCTCAGCAAAATGTTTCCCCCAGTGGTCACTCATGGTACTGCAAGTCCCTATGTGACCTTAAGAGCAATACATGATGTTTTTATTTTGGCAATTTTCATAGACATGAATGGAGTCAGATGATCTGTACGATATCCTACATTATTAATACATCCATTACTTTAAAGATGCAATGTGTAATATTTTTATGTCTTCTAAAAATATTACAAACTACATACTATATACCAACATTTTTTATGAATTTCTACCAATCTAAATGTGTTTTTTTCCCCCGGTGTCGGGGTGTAGTGTTTGCACAATGCTGGTAGCTAATAGACTGAATCAACTTTGAATGGAAATATCAAGTAGATAGTCAGTGTTGGAGGCTGTTTAAAGGTCGGGACAAGGGCTGATGTTTCAATATAAACTGACTGCAGTGGTTTGAAGTGAGAATCTGCCTCTGCTCTTTTGATTATCTCTCTGTGTGTACTTCGCCTCCTATATCTATACTAGAAGCTCCGGCTCAGACCGGAGGGAAACGAGCCGCTGTGTGATTGCTTTGTGTGACGACGACGGCGGCCGCTGCCGCCGCTGCCACCGCTGTCGCACATCTCCAGCTCGCCAGAGGCACCGAGATGCACCGGCACGTGGAAACTGATTACTGTTTTTATCGTTTCGTGCGATCGCTGCCACATGAAATGCCGGCTCCCATGCCAGACTAGAAATTATGACACAAAGAGCGAACCACGCAATCAAGGAGAACGCTCACATTCATCCTGAGAGCGTTTTAGACTCACTGTGGCTTTATAACCGTTGTACCCATCGTAAACGTCCAACCACCCATCCTCTGGTGTAGTGTCAGCGGTGGGGATATAATATTGTATCTCTCGCTCATATTTAGACCCAACGTTGCATTTTGTATCCATCACCTCACCCTCACCCTTCTGAGCATGCAGGAGGGCCTATGGAAGACTCCAGTGGTCATTGAAACATGGCGGCCCCCAATATAGAGGACCCACTCATGTAAACATATATCAATGGGGTAATTTAAGGATAATGCAGAACAAATAAAACATTTAGGTGAGTATAACACATATACTATAAATTCATGAAAAGGTCAGTATCTAATTGTTTTGCAATATTTTCAGAAGTGACAGAAATGACCAAATGCTTACAAAGTGCTGCTTTTATCAGATTTGTTGACATAAAGCCTTACCGCTCCTCCCTCTGCTCTCTTATTGATATCCCCCCTGAGGATGTGGTCTTTAATAGTTTCTTGGCAGCCATGTTGGATCTAACCGGCAGCCTCTGGGTCTAATATGGAAGAGTGAAGAAGAAATCATTCGCAAGGTGTTTGATGGTGACTCAGTAGTCTCGAGCACAAATTGATTTTATGAAACTCAAAATACAATACCGTGTTTCCAAGAAAGAGAAAGAAAAATGTTTTTATTGTTTTTTTAAAATATTTTTTTATTTTGTTATAACTTAAGTTATCATTTAAATGAGGGGTGGTCACCCAATATATCATCATCCTTTCTCATGAGATACAATCATTAATATACTGAAATAAAAGACTTGGCTGCAAAGCGGGATTTATACCTCACTCACTCACTCACTCATCCTCTTGCACGTGGTGCGTAGAGCCGACTAGCTTCACTAGCCTATGCCATCTACTTATACCTGTAAATATTTATACGTATATGTAAAGTGTTGTAGTATGAACAACACTGAGTCTGAGAGCTGAGCTATTACATATTTTGACACTTTGTGGAGCTGTTATTTACAGACGGTCCCTTGACATGTGCCTCACTGCCGGATGCACACCCCTATCTTCTCTATAACTAAAAGTACAAACAATGAATACAGTAACTTTATTGTCTTTGTGTGTTTATGATGTATTGATATACATGATATTGCATGTTATGAAAAAGAAATGCTTCCAAAAAAATTGGAATATCACATCAAAAACTCCAGCCGTCACCGTCCCACCTTTTATTATTCATTTTTAAGATGAAAATCATCATCACTCACTAATCTGATCTGACTCATCCAAGTTTGATGGTGTTGGTCCCACTCCAACACTCTCCATGAAGAGGACTCTCACTAAAAGGAGTCGAGCTGTTGAGATACAGTGGCTCTTTCTCTATCCCTGAATTCTAGTGCAGTGGATGCTCCGAACCCTTCACGTGTGGAAGCCTTTGGTGAAGTTAGCTTCATATACGGAGCTTTAAAAATGACCTGCAGTCATTGCAGGCAAAACAAACATCGCAGCACATTGGCATTATTGATATGAGACTCCTCTATAGACTGTATTTGAAGGTGGATGAAGCATCTGTGATGTCAACCATGTTTCGAGTGCTTATGAAGCTCATTGTGGGTGGTTCATCTTGTCGATGCCCAACTCCTACTTCCTGGTTTATCCAAAAATGGAAGAAAAGGTAGAGCAAAGGTAAACAATACAGTTGTCATGGGAACAAATGTGACTGATTGACCATAGTTTATACCAGGCTTTAAACATGTGTCATTCGCCTCTAAAGTTGACCGTTTTAACACGGGAGTGACTCGCCTTTTGGGGCGCAGCCTCAAGTGGCCACCCTATGAACTATAAGTATTTCCACTGCCTTGCTGGACTCATCCGTCAGCCCTGGAGTTTGCCGCTTGAACTGCACACACTTCCCATGGCTCTAGCAGTATACTACAATCACGTGTTAGTTTATTGTCACTTTTAATGTCTACAAAATCCAAAAACATGTCTTTGTTGCCTCAGAAAGACGACATCAATGATATGTCTAAACAATAATAAAAGGCAACATAACTGGTTCAGTCACACACTAAGACGCGGGACTGCATTCAAGATGAAGAATTTCCTGTTGACATTTTTTTGGATGACGCCGTCCAGAGTGCAGCTGTATATGGTCATGTGAGATGGATGGATGGATGTCGGTCTGAACTGAAATCTCTCATGACCATATTAATTAATAACCTGCTAATAATCTGAATCACACAGGTGCAGATCATTTAATTAGTGTTTCCTCTTGTTAACGAACGACAACAAGGTCAGAGTTAATCAGCTGCTCTTCTTTGTAGTGTAAACCCCCCTCTTCCTCCTCCTCCTCCTCCTCACCTCACTTGATTACATTCAGCGCAACACAGGTTATTGATGCCTCACATTGACATCTGTGCGATAGCTACCATACATTTTAATAACGAGTCCTGAGGGACCGGAGCAATCTCTTTTATTTCCCATTTTAGTTTTATTGTATCTTCTTGTTCTTCTCCTCCTTTGCCATCCTTCTACATTCTTTATTATATTGTGCTTTCGCTGCCACTCTTCACATTCGTCAACAAAACTGTGCCAGCCAGAAATATTTTTCTTTCACTCGCCTGCTTTTTAAATTTTTTTTTTTACCATCCCTTAGCCCACTCACTCTGTTACACTGTCATTGTTCCTCTTCCTGCTACTTTTACTCCCCTCTTCACTGCCTCACTGGCTTATTGCTTGTCTTTTATCTCTCCCTCCCCTCCTCCCCCCTTTGCGTAGTTCCCGTCTCTTAATTCAGCTCCTATCTATTTAAGGAAGAAATCAGCGTCTGCTGGGAAACTGCTGAGCGGAGGGGGTTGGGGGTAGGATGGGGGGTGGGTGGGGGGGGGGACTTAAGCTGAATGGCACAACAAGTCCCCAGATGCCCCACAGTGCATGCAGAAGGATGAGGGGAGGGAAAAGAAGGAAAGTGGCAGATACACAGAGAGATACGGACGGAGCAGCGGCATGAAGACGAGGAAACGGAGTGAGCGGACGGGGAAGGAGACATGGGGTATGGAGGGTGTGTGTGGTGGGGCTGGGAGGGGGGGGGGGGGGGGAGTTCAGGGGGCGGGTGAGGCTCTCTGGCCATGACTCAGGATGGGATATTGAGGCCCGGAAAGCTGAGTCAGCATCTTCAACACTGTCTAGAGTCAGTGGATTGTCATAATGGAAGACATCAAAAACTCTTTATGTAATTCTGAATACGGGGGACAAACCAGGATTACATCTAATTGAGGTTATTAATTAAAGGTGCGGTGTGTAGGATTTCTGCCATTGTTGTCATTTATAAACAATTACATACTGACATTTTGATTAATTTATTACCACCTAAACGTATATATTTTTCTTCCATTACCCTTACATTATTTACATCTGGTGCGGGTCCTCTCTATGGGGGCCGCCATGTTTTTACAGTAGCCCAGAGTGGACATACTAAACATATTTTGAGTTTTAATGACAACTGAACACTTGCAGGTTTCGAAGGGTGAGGTGATCGATACAGCTTGCAACTTCACCACTAGATGTCACCAAATCTTACACACTGCACCTTTAAGTATTTGCCAGCTTGGCATTACATTGTTATTTCAATAGTAATGATTATCTCCACCTAAAGTTATCATGACGATGGAAGTTCATCGTGTTTAATCAATGGTAATAGCACATGCATGTCTGACTGTGTTCTAGGCCAATGAAGACATGGTGCTGCAGCAGATGGTGTTGGCCAAGAATGTGCGGGACGGAGCTTGTGCAGGATTGGTGTGGGAGGTGGTGTATTCTATACATTCATGTATTTTATATATATATATATATATATATATATATATGTGTATCTTGTTGTAACTCTATTTTTTTTTTAGATAAAATATTTTTACTGCAGTGTGACTTAAGTTCACCAACTTTAAGTATTTACCTTCATAACCAGATTCCACATACTCCTCCGACTACCTCGCCTCATTATCAGACAGTCTCTCCCCTCATCTCACTGTGCTGCGAAGAATTGTCACGCGGCCCCCACATCCTCACAGTCTGGATTGTTATCGTCCCCAGAAGAAACGACGTTACAATAAAACATGATGATGTTTTTTTTAGAATTCGTCACATGGCTTTGTGCCTGCGAGTTGCCTCGATGTGCAAAAACGGAGAGGGTGAGTGGGAAATTTAAATCAGATAGCAAGAGGGAGGCAATTAGATGAAGCGGTGGTGTGCTGGAAACGCAGATTAGAGCGGCGCTGGGCTTGTTAGATGGGTGTGGTTTACAAACTATGTATAACCATAACTGAAACGATGAAGACTGGGGCCACACCGTCTGTGAGATGTGAC
>JAFBJT010110065.1:0-16549 GCA_016785325.1 Chascanopsetta lugubris | reverse complement strand
CCGCCCACTCAGATTCATCATCGTCCCCCACCCACTGTCTCCCCCTGTCTCCTGCTGTGTCCACAGTCCACTCAGATACACTCTGCTCGGAGAGACGACAGCCTGGAGTTGACAGAGAATTCTTCTCACAGCAGTGGCCAGTGTGTTCATGTGATTTGTGGGTGTGGCTTAAACTGATGGGGCATGATGAGTCATTTGTAATTATGCTAATCATGGCATTTCGTGGCCCGCGGGCCACATCCGGCCCACACCGCTGTTCGATGTGGCCCCATGGAGTTGAGTACGAGCCGTACTCTTTTATACGTGAAGGTAGACTAAATATGCTTTTATTTTGAAATGCTTCCGTTTCCTGTGTGTGTGATTCTGTCATGCTTGATGTTTACATGCCAGGAAGCACAGCTGTGTCCGGTAGCCTCAGTTCACTGCTACTCCCCCCCTCGCTTTCGTAGCTTTCAGAATAAAAATCTCACTTTTAGAAAACCAACCCCATTTGTTTCCAGCCCAATTTTATTTTGAAATGAGTGTCTGAGCATAAGGGGACTGTTTGTATTTATTCAAATGGACTGGTATTAAACAAAACTATCTCATATTAAAAGATTTGTATTTTTTGTACCATACAATGTTAAATTATTTTCCTGACACATATATGATGATTACTGATTATAAAGTTATGTTGTTTTCACATCTATCTGAGTTTCTTGATAAGACGATGTTTGGAGTCACTTTGACTGAAATAAAGATGATATTGATAATACATAAATAAATGAACAGCCCATAAGATGTTTTCAATCATTTCATGGAATGACAACAACAGGTCTTGATATAACAAAGTGGGTTTCTTCAGGGTTTCTTATGCGGTCCCCTGGAACAACAGTGTTATCATTTAAAATACGCACATCTGCCTGAGCATGTCGCTCCATGTTTCACCACCTCTCCACTTTACTCCCATAACTATGACAGATATCAGTTACAGCCTATTCATCCTTCAAGGGTCCGATGTCCCTGACTCCCCAGAGTCGTCTCTGCGGCTCGTATACAGCCTGTGAACTGAACATACGGGGAAACTGTGAGTTAATTAATTACCCACATGAGGTCAAAGCTTCTTCGTGGTCGCGGGAATTCATCTGAGACCCTGCGTCTCACACTGCCGGAGCATGTGCCACTGTGCAGCCCTGTGATGGACTCGTGGTCATGGCGAGTCTCCGTGGCGACGCCATGATTAGCCGTGAGAGGCCGCGTCCAGAGCTCAATGTGATGCTAACAGATGGAGGGCAGCCAGGAACCATGAGAGAGAGAGAGGGGGGGGGGGGGGGGGGGGGGTGAGCAAACATTGATCAGCAGAGCACGGCCGCTCCCTGTGGCCCTTGAGCCATGAAGCCTGCAGGATCAGGGGGTGGGGCCAACGGGGGGTGGGAGTGGGGGGTCCCAAATTGGACAAAAGCCCATAACAAGCGAGCGGCTCTGCTTGGTCACCTAATGATGCTGGTTGATGACCAGGGTCACTCTGTGGGATTTGAACCCTCCCATTCTGGTAGTGGGGGAGAAGGAGCAGTTTCAATAGTTAACATGAGCGGAGGGAAAATGGCGGCGATGGCGGTGGCGCTCCGGCTCTATCACTACAATTTTCCCTTTTCATTGAGGGAAAATTTCATTCATGCCGTTTCCGTTCATTCATCAGCAGAGGCCAGACTCAGCTCACAGGGCCTCTGCTCCACCACACCAAAATTCTTATCAATGGAAGTGACGTCAGCACTGCCTGCAGCTGGGGGGGGGGGGGGGGGGGGGGGGGGGGGGGGGGGGGGGGGGGAGGAGGGGGGGGCGGTGATGTGAGTGGGGATCACGTGGTCCACTGAGGGTATATACAATAAAGTTGCGCTGTCCGTGGTGCTGAAAACATTCACTCAATTGTACATTATAGCGCCACCACTGCTGCTGCTGCTGCTGCTGCTGCATCCCAGAATTATTTTATTTTTCCTCATGTTGGCCACACGCTGAAGAGACAGAGAGGGAGAGGGAGAGAGAGAGAGAAAGAGAGAGAGTCAGAGGTGAAGAGAGAGGGAGGAAAAAAGAGGAGACATTCCCTCAGGTGATCCGCCATTCATGAAAAATCATCTTGGCTTTTCCCCGCGCTCTGAGTTTCACCACTTCCCCACCCCCCGAGTGGGACCCCAGGTAAGTGAAACCTCATCTTTGTCATTTTCTCATTTTCATTACTGATAATACTAATGTGGGCTTTAAAAAATCTATATGAACTTTTTCTAATAATTTCGATTTCCCTTAATTAAATGGAAATTTGGGAATGAGGCTGGATTTTTTTAAACAATCCAAACTTTACCAGATGAACTGAACCTTTAATTCTGCACCTGATGCTTCTCTGTGCTGTTTCATCTCATCATGTCAAACTAAATACTTCAATTGCAACATGAGAAAAATTAGAAATAGCCTCAAATTAATTTTGACCACATTAAAAAAACATTTCTGAACAAATCAAAGTTTTTATTCTTATAAAGGAAAAATTAAAATCTCTGGCAATTAAACGAAATAAATGTGATTTTCTGTTTATTTGAGGGAATATAAGCCACTAACATTCATATTTAATAAATGTTTCTCTACTAAGATGAAAGAAATACATTTTTTTCGAGAAAAAACATACATTTAAAATAAGAATCAAAATAACACGGAGCTTGAAATAATTCCCAGTTATAAACGACTAAATTAATTCGATTCCCGGTCTCTCTGGTGGATCTTTCGTTTCCCGCCTTCCTCCTCCACTCAGTAAAAATGCAGATTTGGGCGCTGCACCCTGCGCTGCCCCAAAATCTGCGCTCGTGCGTATTCCAGCAGAGACGCTGCTCCCGTGCACCGCAGCACGGACACAGCAGAGCCGCTGCTCCCCTTCACCGGCACCGGGCTCCAGCCTCCACACACATTTAGCACCGGGCTCAGCCATCTCGGTTCGGATGGAGAGCGCAGGGAG
Source organism: Chascanopsetta lugubris (assembly GCA_016785325.1). Lineage (NCBI taxonomy): Eukaryota > Metazoa > Chordata > Actinopteri > Pleuronectiformes > Bothidae > Chascanopsetta > Chascanopsetta lugubris. The sequence continues at coordinate 13,572 of JAFBJT010110065.1, read as the reverse complement.
CACAGGGTTAAACATCCGCAGCCTGCGCTTTTACGCATGACTCCCCCGCGCTCACCGCCGCCTCTTTACCCCACAACCCCGCGCACATCGCTGTATGGAATACTAACAAACATCCACATGCTCCAAACACGAACCTCGGACCGTGTTAGATACATTTTTCTTTAATTTCTCGAAAGAAAAAAAAGAGGCGCTGACAAATGGCAGGTGCGCGCGTTTGGGTTGGGTTGACTTGGAGACAGAGGTGAGGCTGAATTTTTTTATTTAATTTTTTTTGTCTTTTCTATCAAAACAGAAAATGAAGAGTCACAATTAAATCTTCATCATTTTGTGATTGAATAAGACAACAAAAGCAAGAGATCAGCAGCAGCTTCCGTCCGTTCAGGCGCACAGAGGAGGGACAATGAGCGGCTTTGGCGCACGACAGAGAAATGGCTGATGTTTGAGGATGGAGGCGCAATTTTCTGCATGCAAATGATTCATTCTCCTTCATGTTGAAGGAGAGAGAGAGAGAGAGAGAGAGAGAGAGAGAGAGAGAGAGAGAGAGAGAGAGAGAGAGAGAGAGCGACAGAGCGAGCGAGCGAGAGAGAGCGAGAGAGGGGGGCAATTCATGCGGTAAATACCCCAACAATCAGGGCTGGGGTATGTGCTCTGTTCATGCACCTGCAGATGCATGTGAGGCTGTAAAGCCATGGTGGGAAATGGTATTTTAAAGAAACGTTGCAGGATTTTATAGGTAAAAAATATTTATCATGAAAATGGGGGGAATGAAGAAGATGCAACTTTCTCTGTTGGGATCATAAAATGGTGTCCTCACATCTGTGCTCATAATGTTACTGGAATCAATGTCTGTAAATGAGAGATTGGTGATTTGAAGGGTGCCAAATAGTGAGCCATTAGAATGATCCTACAGAGTGGCCTTCTTACTAAAAAAAATGATCCAGATGATATTTGTTGTTCCGAATGAAAAGGGGAGAGAGGTGAGTCATGTCTCATGTCTTTTGTCCCCCTCCCCCTCTCCTCCTCCCCTTCTCCTTCAGGTGCTTAACCTCCCTCCTGCCAGTTCTGCCTGGTCATGACCCGTCATCACGCCCCTTCCACAGCCCACCTCATCCTATTGGTCCTGCTCACTGTCACTCCGCAGCTGGCTGGCACCGCCCCAACGCGGGGCGAGGGAGGCGAGGGAAGGGCGGAGGGGCGCACCCGGACAGACCACAAAGAGGACGCCGCCGCCCCCTTCCTCTCGCCGCAGCCCCAGAGCCTCCCCGGTCCCGACAACGCCTCCCTGGACCAGGGCCCGGCCGGAGACGGCCAGTTAGATAAGGCAACGGACCCGGCTCAGGTGCTTGCCGTGCTCCTGGAGGCCCTGGACCACCCGGGGAAGATCCAGGAGAGCAGGGAGCAGGGGGAGGGACGGAGTCAGGAGCTGGAGGGTGGTGAGATAAGGAGACAGACAGAGGAAGAGACGGGGGAGGACGAGGGGAGGAGGGCTGATAAGGCTATTGAAGAGCTAATTGTGGGCCATTTGACAGCTGCTCAGGGTGATGACTTACAGGAGAGAGGGGTGGAGGGGGAGGAGGAGGGGGAAGAGGGGGAGGATGGAGACACAAGGTCAGGGGAGGAGGAGGAGGAGGAGGCAGGGTGGTCCACGGAGGACGGGAGTGAGGAGGAGAGGAAGGAAGGAGAGGAAGGAAGGGAGCTGGAGAGTTTCCTAGACAAAGCCTCACAGAGGGAAGATCTCTCTCTGCAGCGCAGGATCAGAGGCTACTTCCAGAACATCGACCTGGGCCTGCAGAACAACGAGATCCTGCCGCCGCTCAAGGGCTACAGAGCATACAACACCCAGCTGGCCCGGGCCGGCAAGAAGCTGCACTGGCAGGAGAACCGGGCCGGCAACCGACCGGTGAAGGGCGGCAACTTCATGGACGACTTCGAGGACGAGGGTGAGGAGCTGGAGGAGGAGGTCGAGGAGGAGGAGGAGAGCCTCTCGCAGATGGAGGAGGAGGCCAGGGCGCGGGCAGAGAAGCAGGAGGTGCTCCGGCAGCAGGAGGAGGCGGAGCGGGCGCGCGAGGAGGAGCAGCGGCTGGCGGACATCGCCTCCGACATGCTGCTGCAGTACATGGGCAGGAAGCAGCAGTCCTACATGAAGCCACGGGAGAAGAGCAGCTTCGGCGCCACCGCCGGCAACACGGCGGAGGACAAGCGCTCGGAAGAGGTTGTCCCCGACGACGACGACCTGGACCAGCAGATGATCGACCGGCTGATCGAGATCAGCAGCAAGCTGCACCTGCCGGCCGATGACGTCATCGAGATCATCAGCGACGTGGAGGAGAAGAAGAAGAAGAGGAAAGAGCTGCAGCAGCAGCCAGTCAACAGCAACCCCGTGGCGCCGCGCTTCAGACCCCTGGTGCCGCCCCCTCTGGCGGCTCCGCCCATCTACCACTACACGGCCTCAAAGAACCCCAAGAAGAACCCGTACAAGTACAACAAATCCAACAAGAAGTGGCACAAGGACATGGTCAAGTCATACAAGCAGGACTATTGGTTCAAGCCCCAGAAGCAGTTTGATTATTGGTACAAGCCCCAGAAACAGTTCCTGGCCTTCCCCTCGTACCCCTACTACCAGAAGCCATATCGCGCCTACTACCCCGTTTACTTCCCTTACCCCAAAGCTCAGTATTACGGTCAGCCCCTCCCCTCCAGAGACCAGGCCTTCAGCCCCCAGGAACTGGACCTCCAGGCCCCGAGGCGCCGGCACAGGGGCGGGGGCAAGAACCGCGGGCAGGGCTGGAAGCAGCATCAGCAGCCGCCGCCTCCGCCGCCGCCGCAGCGCCTGCCCCTCCCCCCTTATATCTCTAACTATATCCTTCCTCACCCACGGACCTACCAGCCCTTACCTCCCCCCAAACCCATCACCCCGCCCCGGAGAGGCAGGCGCCCTCCGTTCTACTACCCCCAGAGCACGCCGCGAGACGACTACGAGGAAGACGGGCTGGTGCCTCAGCTGGACAGCGAGGAGGAGCTGGAGAACTTTATCGAGAGCATCTACATGAAGCGCAGAATGTACTGAGAGACTTTTTGGACACATGACCGAGGCGGGAAAGATAAACAGCAGCTAAAGGAAAGAGAGAAGGTGAATTTCAAAATAAAAGACTCAGAGAGGAGATCATGTGATTTGAGCCTGAGGGAAATTTGAATGGTGAAGAGGTTCGATTTATGTTGTTTTAAATCACTGTGTGTGTTTGTTGATTTTCTGGGTCAGGGACAAGAAGAAGGAGGAGTAGGTTCAGATCCCTGTCGCCATGTTCAGCCTCCTGCTCAGTTTACATTCTGAAACAGAACATACCACCGTGTATGTCTGACTCCATTCAGGTCGATCTCTGCAGGTGCTCCTGCACCATTCAGAGACTTATAGAGGACACACACACACACACACACACACACGCGCACACACACACACACACACACACACACACACACACACACACACACACACACAGGACATCACACTTTCACAGGCCCATTGTTACAGAACCATGTTTACAATATCATTTCATATACTTATTAGTTATGTCATAAAATTTGGTGATCTGATTACTTCAATATCTACACAATGACATTGAACATGTTGTGTGTACTCTACTGGTCAAAAGTTGTACTGCAAGCCAATGTTTACTTTTCTAGCTAATGGACACAAAATTAAAAAAATGTGAAAATATAAATATTAACATACAATACAGTAAACAATTAGTTTACTTTGAATTGAAATTGGTTAATTACATTAATTGGACCTTAATTGCATTAGCAAGAATTGTTGCTACAGCTAAAAGAAATTAAAGATTAAACATTTCTCGATTATTTGTTTTATTTACTGAAAAATATTTCATAGCATTTAGAGAAAGAATATCAAGACTGGATAAGCCAAAAATAGATAAAATATAGGATCTAATATTCTTTAATCATGATTTGTTATATGATAAAAATATATGGGTAATAATTGCAAAATCAGAGTTGTTCCAAAGCTTTTGACAATTAGTGTCTTTCTTATTGGATGGGTTTCAAGCAGCAGAGGTGGCCGGTTCACAGACTCAGATCTTTGCCTTACAAACACCACGCTTCAGAAAAGGGAAATATCATCACGCATAATTTCTCCATCAGCGCCGGTCCCCATGTGGAAACCCTGTGGACTCCAAAAGCACAAACTTAAACACTTAACACTTCCAACCTGGTGGACTAAGGGTTTTCGATCATTGTGGGATCCAGAGGTGTCAGTGTATTGACGGCAGATCATATATCTATGTTTCATTTCCTCCCATCTACACGTCACCATCATGTCTGCCATCTCATTTTCTTTTCCACAAAGAAGAAAAAAACAAACTTGAAGTGACACTATGTGTTTGCAGCCTTTTTTAAAACCGATCTCCACCGAGAGGCGATGAGAGATTTGTTCTTTTTCAGGAGAAATTCAAGAAGACGTTTCAGGCCGGGGAAGTCAGGGATTGTGCTTTAAAAAAAAATCTAATAAATAAAGTCCAATGCACGTCTTTCTACTTGCATCTTAAAAAATGAACAAAAAAAATGAACAAAAAAAAGAGGAAAAATAAAACAGTGTGGAGAATCCAAGATGGCTGTTTTCTCTGAATAAACTGTGAAGATAAAAAAAGAAGAAATCTCAAAGGGAGAGGGCCACCGTGTCCGTCATGTACCAGGAAAGTGTTGTTGTTGATGTCACCTTTAGCATTGTAAGATGTACAGTGTGAAATAAATATGCCCGTGCAATGTGTAAATAACAGCATGATGATTACTAGTTTTGCTATATGATAAAAAATAAAAGCAATTATTTTATTAAAGTTCAGTTTTTTTAATGGCTTTTTGGAGACTCCATGTTGTATTTGATTCTGGAGCAGAGGGGGTGGGCCAGTTTTTGTTCTGGGGGCCAAACTTTTTCTATATCAAGGTATCATTAGATGAAATTACTGAAAACATCTTATGGACTATTTATTTTAAATAATTAAACTTTTTTTTTAATTAGAGAGTTTTTTTAGACAATACCAGTCCATTTGAATAAAGATAAATCTCAGAAATGCAGAAAAATGTCGAAATAAAATTGGACTGGAAACAAATGGGGTTGGTTTTCTAAGGTGGGACTTTTATTTTAAAAGCTAAGAAAGCGAGGGTGGGAGCTGTGAATGGAGGCTACAAGACGCAGCTGTGCTTCATCGCATGTAAACATCCAGCATGACAGAATCACACACATAGGAAGTGGAAGCATTTCAAAATAAAAGCATATTTTCTCGCTTCATGTATAAAACAGTGCTACCCGTACTGGACTCCGCGGGGCCACACTGAACAACGGTGCAGGCCGGACGTGGCCTGCAGGCCCTGAAATGCCCAGGTCTGCTCTGGAGCAACAGATAGCAACAAACAGGGGGAGGAGCGGGAAGGACTACAGCTTCACGACAGCATGACTGTTGCATCAATACGAAGACAAACGAGTTTAAAAAAGAGAATCCCACCGAGAGGGAGTTCATTATAATCAGTGATCACTGAAATGAGAGGAGGAGGAGGAGGAGGAGAAGAGGGAGAGAAGAGAGGGAAGAAGAAGAAAGGAGAGAGAGGAATCATTAAGAGGGAGGGGAACAGTAACTGCAGTGATTGACGAGTCACATGATTGGTGAATGAGTCATCCAGCTGTTACTGCGCAGGACCACATGCTCATGCTCACGCACACACACACACACACACACACACACACACACACACACACACACACACACACACACACACACACACACACACACACACACACACACACACTCTTTGAGCTGTGTAGTAATTTAGCTGCTGGCATTGAAGATAAAGATGGAGTCATGTCCGCCCCTGACTGCCTGCAGACGGACACGGTGGACGGGAGCGTGGCTGGATATCTCCTTCCCACACCTCTCACTTTACATGTGCCCCTCCTTCTTCATGTTCTCGGCGGTTCGGAATCAAACCCGACCGCACGCATGCATCAACACCCACAACGATTAGCGGCCTGATTACATGTAATCTCGGCAGGTTGCTGGACATTGATTGGAGCGGCACCTTTCACGGCTTCATCTCATGAATCGGCACTCTCTTAATTACAGCGTGTTACCTTCTGTCGACGGCCCAGCTGGACGCGCACACGCCCACTGTAAGCGCGAATATATTAAAGCGCCCCACTGACCATCAGCCCACTCAGCTGTGGTAGAGACAGAGATTTGACGTCAAGAGGACGTCAGAGCAGCTGACACGAGATAAGTGGCTCTGTCTGAAGATGTCAGTGCAACAAGATGGACAGAGGACGACCCACTTCAGTTCCTGAACAAGGGGAGGGGCCACATGAGAAACCCAGATTGTTATTTGGGCGGTCAAACAAACTTTGTTAGCTCAAGACCTGTTGTTATCATTCACATCTGGTGTCTCACTTTATGTATTATCTGTTTCATCTTCATTTCAGTAACACTTACTCCAAACACCATCTTTTCAAGAAACTCAAATAATTACTATATAATCAAGAATAATAATATTTGACTAATATCAAAAACAAATTGGACCGGAAACGAATAGGGCTGGTTTTCTAAAGTGGGACTTTTATTCTGAAGGCTGAGAACGAGAGGGGGAAGAGCTGTGAACCTAGGCTACCAGACTGAGTTTCATGTATAAAACATTGCATCGCACGCCCGACTCACACTGAACGACAGTGGGCCGCGAAATTCCCAGGTAAGGACTGAACTAACATAGAGCTAGACCTCACAGATTCAGGTGCAGATGTTCATGTCCCCTCAAGTGGTGAGCAACACACCACTCCCCTGTCACACACACGTCTGGTGTCTCACTCTGCTCTGTGTACCTGTCACTTACAGTCTGTTGGATGTGTTCATGTCAGCTCCGTGTTCCTGCCTCTCGTCTGAGTTGGTACATGTGTTCGAGTGATGGATGACTGGAACATCAACTTTTGTTTCTCTTACAGCGCAAACTTTTCCAAATAAAGTCCATTCACAAGTCTTGGTGACAGAAGTTGAATAACCCCTTTGATCTGCAGCAATGACACAGCACTGGCTGGCCCAGGTGTCTCTCAAGAAGCCATGCCCCTTAATTTGCACAATGACAAACCTTGATAGAATGAAAACACGCTTTTATAGATAAATTCATCCCCAGAGACCAAAACGATAGTTTGTTCCAGATTATAAACATGTTTCATTCACCTCCAAGGCAGATAATTTCAGGTGCAGTGTGTAAGATTTGGTGACCTCTCGAGGTGAAGTTGCATGTTGTATCCATCACCTCACCCTCACCCTCCTGAACCTATGGTAGACTTCAATTGTCATTAAAACTCAAAACATGGTTTGTGTGTCCACTTTTACTCGTGTAAAAACATGAAGGCCTCCATCGAGAGGACCCGCTCCTCATGTAAATATACATTAATGGGCTCATTTTAGGGTAATGGAAAAAATAAATCATTATAAATTCATGAAAATGTCAGTACATATTTGTATTGTAATTTTTTTTTAAGTGGCAAAAATGACCAAAATCTTGCACACTGCACCTTTAAACATGTTTCATTCACCTCTAAAGTTGATCATTTTAACATGGGAGTCTCTGGGGACTGAGCCTCTGGTGGTCACTCTGTGAACTTCTGTATTGACCTCATCGTGAATCACCATGCACTACCCCATAGACAACAACATGTTGTATGCAGTGTTCCGTGTCTCATTGCTGTTGAATCACCAATCCACTAGGGGCTTCATCACGCTTTCACAAAGCTGCACACTGAGGAGATATTTTGAAACTATTATAAATATTGCAAAACAACAAATGTTTCCCCAGTGAAGGAGAAACAGCTGGTCATGCCGACGACAAAACCCAAAAGTCCCCAAATGGACCAATCACGGCTGCCGTGGAGTGCATCTAAGGATGTGCACGTCACCTGCGCCTCAGGTGGAAGCATACATCAGGCTTAATGCCTCCATCAGTGACATCACAGGCTTTCATCCACATGTTTGGTCATCACCATTAGTCGTTACGACGGCTTTCATCTGTGCAGATCTGAAAACATCTGCTGCGCAGACCCTGGAGACGCCTCGGCTCCAAAAACGGGGTGTGATCAAACAACAGGGTGATTGTGGGAACACATGAGGGTGAGGAATAAAAAGAAAGAAAACCCAGGAGCTCGTCAGCTCTAATCAATTGTTAAAGGTGCAGTGTGTAAGATTTGGTGACATCTCCTGGTGAAGTTGCAGATAGTATCCATCACCTCACCCCTTCCCGCTTGAGCATGCAGGAGAACCAATGGTAGACTTCAGTTGTCATTCAAACTCATACATTGTGATGATTATACATTTATGACAATGTCTATATATAGTTGTTTTGTAATTTAATTTCAATAGATATGTGACAAAAAATTACCTTTAAATATTATTTTCTACAATTTATCTCAATTTAGATGAATTAGCCACTACACAATGATACATTTTCCTTTCTAATTATATGGAAATCTGCCGCAAAATATAATAATTTATAAGAACATAATTTGATCTATTTGGAAGATTTAGTTTAATTACTTATATTATATTAGCGTCCTCTCGTGTATTGACAAACAGCTCAGACAGCTCACTTGTCAACTCATCACCGCGGTCGTCATGGGACTCATTCAGAAAAACCACGTCGCCCGTGGCAACAGGGATCAACTCCGCCTCGGCTCCCTGCTCCCTGTCCACCGCATGATGTCTGTCACTGACAAGACGCCAATCATACGAGCTGTGACCGAGCCGTGTGTCACAGGACGTGTTCCTGACAACTCAGGATAAATATAAACATTAAAGGTCCAGTGTGCGAGATGAAAGTATTGCTCCATTGCTATGGGTAGACATGCTATACTAAATAATTATACGACTGCCACATACATTTTACAAAAAAGTACAGTTGTGGATTTAATGAAAATATGAATACTCCGCATCAAAATTTTACATTTGACACTCGCCCTAGAATTACTGAGCTCTATACGTCAGGAGCAGTTTCTCTCTGGAGGGCGCTATGTTGTGCCACCATGTTTTCAAAGTAGCACAGAATGGATACTTTTAACGGTAACTGAGGGAGCGAGTTGAGGTTTTTTTTGCTGTAACATGCAACGTCACCTCAAGATGTCACCAAATCCTACTCTCTCTTGATTTAAAAGGTGCAGTGCGTAAGATTTTGGCCATGTTTGTCTCTTCTAAATAATATCACAAAACAAATACATATTGACATTTTCATGAATTTATAATCACGTAAATGTTTGTGACGTAACTTCACCTCTAGAGGTCACCAAATCTTACATCCTACACCTTTGACAACATCAGAATGACATTTTTACGTCTTTATTTGACATATCAAAATACCATAATTGATCTGATGTTTTACTGTGTACAGTAGGGATATCAAACATACGGCCACAGGCCAAAACCGCTCCACTCGAGGGTCCAATCCAGCCCGTGGGATGTAAAAATAATAAAAAGTTAGATTCAATGTTATTTTATGTTCCACCTATTTTGGATGTTGTGGATGTAGCAGATGTGGATATGTGATGCAGAGGAAGCTCCTGCAGAGGAGCCCCATGAAAAGGAAGTGCTAAGTCGGGTTTACACCTTGTTGCCAAGCCCAGGACAAAAGCAGCATTGTTGAGACGCTGCTATTTACTGCTATTGCATCCCGGTGACTCACGACACAATTGAGATTTTTTTAAACCGCCAACACAATAGCGCTTTAGATCACATTGTGTCCTCCTGGTAATCATTGATATTTCTGCCTGCTGGGGGCGCTATAATTAAAAGGCAATTTAAATGTTTTGTCAAAAGCTTCCAACTCTCACAGGCACAATGTTTAGTTTACATCCAGCTCCAGGAACAAAGGATTCTGACAGCACTGCAATTCATCAGTAATGGCCCCAAGGAGCCTAGACCCTTCATAGGGGCCCAAACAATGCAGCCAATAGTGGAATGAATGATAAGACCTTCACAATCTGATTTCATCACAATCACTGCCTTTAACTTTGAATGAATCCACACTGGGCAACACCTGGAGTTTGTGTACATGATGTGTTTACATGTGCACACGGCATGAAATGAGGCTCCATCACCATTGCAAACACTGACACAAAATGGCTGCTATTGGTACTGGCCCTGTTTGTGTTTGTGTTCAGTAAACGCTGGATGATGGATTTTCTTTTTCCCTTTGTCCTATTTTTTTCCCTGTGTGTGTGTCGCATCATTGTGTCGCTATTTGGCCGAAGACTACAGATACGAGAGAGAGATTCTGAGATCTTTTAAAATCGATATTAAAAGAACTATCTGTCAGTACTGTACTATCTGTACAATGTAAACACGTTTCATCTCTTTACCTCCACCACCCAAGTTCTTAGCTTCGCTTCTAAACCAATGTCCCATGAAATGGGAGGAGTGGAGCAAGTAGGAACCCAAGAAGAACCAAGCGGCAACCTCCAGGGCTCGCAAATACTGAAGTGGTGAAACTTGCAGTTCTCAGATTGGCCACTTGGGGCAAAAGTGATTAAATTCCCGAAGACTCCCATGTTAAAATGATCAAGTTCAGAGGTGAATGATACAAGTTTAAAGTCTAGTACAAACTATACTTTTGATCTCAAATGGTCACATGTTACCATGACAACTGCACAGGGGAGTGGCTTATTTTGATTCTATCCAGGTTTGAAATAGTGCATGATTAAGGAGGCGTGGCCTCTTCAGTGACACGTGGGTCGACCTGTGGATGCTGTAGTAGCACCATGGGCCCACACTAGCTCGACCCACCCATTTCTGGATGAACCAGGAAGTAGGAGGAGTTAGGATTCAGGAAGACGGCTGACCCAGAAACCTACGGGTGTCCATCTTTATACACAGTTTATGTTTTTAAACGCTCCGACCTCCGCGCGTCTTTAGCAGCTGTGAATCGCAGTCAGTTAGCATTTAACCCGAAACACGACCTGAGTTTGTAACTTCAGAGTCAAACGCCGATAACAACAAGGCTCCTTCTGACCCAGTGAACTCTACATTTCTGGTAATTAGGTAATAACAGAAAAAGCAGTGCTGTGGTGCAGTGCTACCTGAAAAGCCAACTCATTTTATGGGGTGATATTTAATAGTCTTATGAAATGAGCCTCATTCATGCTCTATAGAAATTTGAGTCACTGAACAGTTTAAATATAACACAGAGCGGATTCGTCAGGGTTCAGGAGGAGGAACACCTAAATCCAGAGACTCAAAACGGTGACAAATTGAAGCCCGGGCACCAACATCCTGCATCCATTGTGACTCTCTGTCATCTCTGAGAACACAAATACAGTCAAATGCTCTAATGATGTTGCTGCTGACCTCAGCACGGTCCTGTTTGTTCATTTCCGCCTCTGTGAAATGACCATTTCAGACCTGATCTCCGCCAGATAATGCTGACCAAGCCGTGTGTGACGGGACGTGCTCCTGACAACTCAGGATGAATGTGAACATTAAAGGTCCAGTGTGCGAGATAATGGTGACAGTATTTCCATTTCTATAGGTGGAGATGGAATACTGAATAATTACACTACTGCCACATCTATTTTACAAAAAAGTACAGTTGTGAATGTAATTATTTCAAATAATTTTAAATAATTCATAAATGAAAATGTCTCTTCTCACTATGACCAACATAAACCAAGTACAAAATCAAAATCATCCCAGGGGCAAGATTGGACCCTCTGGTGGGCTGGTTCTGGCCTATGGGCCATATGTTTGACACCCCAGCCCAAAAATGTCTGAACTATATTTATAGTTCAGACATTTTTGATATTTATCAGGAGTAGCTCCTCTCCACTAGAGGGCGCCATGTTGTGCTACCATATTTTTACAGTAGCTCAGAATGGACACTTTTAATGATAACTGAGTGAGTTGAGGGGTATTTTGCTGCAACTTCACCTCAAGGTGTCACTAAATCCTACTCTCTGTGCCGTTGATTCTGATCTCTATATTCAACATATTAGAATATCACAATCGGTCTTAAAGGTACAGTGTGTAAGATTTTGACCAATTTTATGTCTAAATAGAATTACAAAACAATTATATCCTGACACTCGGGGGGTTGAGAGAAGGAACACCCAAATTCGCGATGCATCACAAAGACTCAAAATGGCTAAAAGCCAACATTTGTCATCTCTGAGAACACAAATACAGTCCAAATACAGTCCACAAATAACATCCTCTAATGATGTTGCTGCTGACCTCAGCACGGTCGTGTTTGTTCATTTCCATGTCTGTTAAATGACCATTTCAGACCTGATCTCTGCCAGATAATGCGCCTCATTAGAAATGCATTTACCAGCCATTTGGACGAATCAAGCCCTGCGACAAAGGGCCTCTCCCGTGGAACAGCGTTCTCTCTTTGTGATCCCTGGAAGCCTTTTTCCCTTTCATCTCTTCCCCTTTTCTCTATCACAGCCAGTTCCTCATCATCTCCCCTGTGTCCCTCCAGTTATCCGTGGCCCCTCTTCCCCTTTAATGCTCCCCGGCACACAATCTCCCTCTCCATTTCTCCTTTATCCTCTCTCCATTTCTTGTTTTGTATGCAAGCCCTCAGGGAGGGAAACGGGTGACAAGCACTCTCTCTGCGCCACTGTCACAAAAGACTGGTGAGTCATCGCCACTTATGTTCCCGTCTCCACCTCCCACAAAAAAACATATACAGGAGAAAAAACTCAAATTACTCTTCACCTGCCAGGCACTTACTGCATGACACACACACACACACACATCAGTGTGTAGACACCTTCTGGAGACACACACACACACACACACACACACACACACACACACACACACACACACACACACACACACACACACACACACATTTCACAGCTTCTCAAATGAAATTAAAACCCCAGTCACATCATTTAGTGGATAATTATAGAGGAAAATGGCGTTCATTGATGTGCGCTGCCTGTCATATCCCATGGGATGACTTCAAGTTTGTAAAGGTGTTCTGATGCTAATGAGGAAGTTAAGAGACGTGAATAGGAGGCTGGATGTGGAGCGGCTCATGTCAGAGATCCTGGTGAACCAGGTGAGAGGCCACCAGAACAAAATGGACAAAAGAGAAGAAGAGCGAGGCGGCGATGAGGCCTCGGTGTCGTTGGGGAGCAGAAAAGAAATGTTCTTCCCCCCTCTGCTGGAGGGATGAGTCACTCACACTGCAGTGTCTCTGCTGCTGCCGCGGACACAAAGATGGAAGAGGTGAGTGAACATGATGTACAGAGTGACGCAGATCACATCTCAGTCCCGTTCTCTGCTGAGTGACGATCACATCAACTCACACACTTGTGTTCAATCTGCTCTTCAGTCTGACCATACAATGAAATATGTGGAGTAAAAGAGGAGAGGTAAAAGTAAAGTGTTGGGATGTGGGAGTAACCAGGCAAATATTACGGGGTAGAAAAAGTACCTGCGATTATTCATCAAGTAAGTAAACATTCACATATATATACATAGATTTCTTTTTTTAAATATATAAATGAATACAACTTTACAA
>JAFBJT010110063.1:125426-149425 GCA_016785325.1 Chascanopsetta lugubris | reverse complement strand
ATCGTCACCTCACAACAGGTATATTCTGAAAAGTTTGGTGTCAAGGTAGTTCATTTTCTATATTTTTTTATTTATTTCTGATGAAAGTCAACAAAGCGGCCCAGGCTACCGCTGCTAGCTTTGGCTCGACACATAGCGGGCGCCACGGGGTGCCAGTCTGGTGGGCCGTGGCACCGCTTCTCGCCAACATGATAAAAACACAGCCACAGGGTGCCAACAGGTAGGGCTGACTGGCAGTATCTTTGTGCCAAATTGCCCAAAGTGAGTCATGTTGGCACGGGTTTTACACAAGGAGGATGGAAAAGTCAAGGAGTGCGAGTTGGGAAAGTTGTGGAAACAGTTTTGTCAAAGGGATCAATGGACCTTCCTGCTCCAATGAGAAGCGCCTGTGTAACTAATCCTGTTTTTTGTATTGCCAGTACAAGAGCGATTAAAGCTGCTCGCCTAAGCATCTCGATTGCCCTCTGGTGGCTAGTTGCGGTATAAATCATTCATCCAGCTTCATCTATGCTAGTAGTTTGAACAGTCGGACGGATAAACAGTCACAAACGTTTCGATTGTTTACTTCTCCTTGTTGCCTGGTGAACACTGAACGCGTGAGCAGCCTGGAACAGATTTTTCTTTTATACGTACAAACAAATGAGCTATTCTAGCTAGTATCCGGTATTTTGCTATTTTTAGCTGTGTTGTGTATAAATTAAAAGTTTCGTAATGAGTACATATTGCATTTGTTTATTGACCCTTTATTGATCCCAGAGGGGAAATGATAACAAGTGACAATAAAAATAACTATTACTTTAGAAAATACAGCAATCATAACAGGATCCACACTACCACACATGGCCCTCAGTATTATGTCATTCCAATCACGAGCAATAGTCAATTTGATGATTTAAAAATTCAGTAAAAATTTAAAAAATGAGGTGAAATGATGAACACGATTAACAACTGAGCCCAACCACTGTGTCTTACCCAAACTTTGTCTCCAAACGATGTCACTGGCATAAGATGGACTCATTGTTTCTATCCGTGGGGGGAAATTGAGTCAGGTCCTGGGTATAGTGGGAGGAAGTGGACACCTGTCGTCCATCTTTATTTACAATCTGTGATTGTGACTGACACGTCTTGTGTTGCAGGTTGTTGACTTGGAGGAGCTCATGTTTACTGATGCATGATGGGTGCGTGGGCAGAGGGAAAAATACCTGACAATACAAGTGGGCCTATGGTGTAGATTTCATGGATGTCATTGGGGATGGGAGGGTTAATGGACAGCAGTGGCTTTAGAGCAATGTTTGCCAGAAGACAAGCTGAATAGCTTCTTTGAAAAATGCAGATTAACTGCAATTATCTTCTTTATTTCAACACGTAAACAAACTTTAACCCGCCATCATTAGCCGCCACCTCAAATAAGCTCTATTATGAAAAGTGTGTAAAGTGTAACGCTGCGATGACCTGTGATTTTCCACCTCTGTGCAAAATGTGTAGAATCACCACTGCAAAGAAATGACTTATGACAGTACAACTAACAGACCATCCAACCACAATTTAAAGGTGCAATCTGTGATGTATTGGTCATTTCTTTTCTCCTCGAAAAATATTACAGAACAATCACATACTGACATTTTCATGAATTTATAATTATCTGAATGTTTTATTTTTTCCCCTTACCCTTAAAGGTGCAGTGTGTAAGATTTGGTGACATCTAGTGGTGAAGTTGCATGTTGTATCCAGCACCTCACCCCTCTGAGTATGAGGAGAACCTATGGTCGACTTCAGGTGTCATTAAAACTCAAACGATATTTTGTACGTCCACTCTGGGCTACTGTAAAAACATGGCAACCCCCATAGAGAGGACCCGCTCCTCATGTAAATAGGGTAATGGGGAAAATGTTATTGTTTTGTAATATTTTAAGGGCTGAAAAAATGACCAAAATATCACACACTGCACCTTTAAATGAACCCATTAATGTATTATATTGTTTTTACAGTCATAAAAGTGGACGTACCTAACATTTCACACACTTCACCTCTAGATGTCACCAAATCCTACACACTTGCACCTCTTAAAAAAAGATACGGCAGGTATACCTCCCCCTGTGGACGAGTCAGCCAATCACGAGGCTTCAGAGGAGAATGGGTGCACTCATTAAATGCACTTTACTGTCACTACAGTGTTGTTGAGCAAAAAGAGACTTAATGAATTTGTTGTGTTTGCAGCCAAGGGAAGACGCCCGCTTGCCAAACATGATGTGAACGATATGAATCTCTCACTGTGATCAGTGAGAGTATTCAGGGATCATGTTCACGGTGTTACAACCAGACAGTTACTCACATTGTTTCAGCCAGGGAGGTTGTGTTTCCACCCCTGTCAGGTTGTGTGTGGGCTGGCCTGTTCCATGGTAAGTTAGATTTAAGAAAAGCAGATGTCCATGAGACTTGGTGGAAGAATGAGACTTGAGCCAAAGTAGAATCTGGTAAAAGTTGGGGTGGATCCAAGACATCCCGAGAGAGGGCACTTCAACACCTTGGTACATTTCGTCAGGAGACTGATTTTCATACGACCAGATTTCAGTGAGGGTGATTGATGCAGGACATTGTCTGTGAGGTCACGATGGGATTATACTGCTGACTCAGCTATATAAGTCAGTACAGCCACTTCACATGAATCACTGGAATTATATCTCAAAGGTGCAAGGTTTTTGTCACTTCCATTCATTATCACTTAAATGTTTTTTTCCCCCTTTACTCTTAACAGAGCCCATTAACGTATATATACATGAGGAGCGGGTCCTCTCTAGGGGGGCCGCCATGTTTTTACAGGAGTAAAAGTGGGCATGCTAAACGTCTTTTGAGTTTTGATGACAACTGAAGTCTGCCATATGTTCTCCTGCATGTTCAGAAGGGTGAGGCTGAGGTGATGGATACAACATGCAACTTCACCTCTAGATGTCACCAAATCTCCCACACTTGCACCTTTACATTTATCATTGTTATTATTATTTCATTTCCCACGATATGTGGCAGAGTTGACTGCATTTCTAATCTGCTTCAGATGCAAATGCCTTTCAATTCAAGCAGGATCAGAACTTTGATTTTTAAAGCTGCGGGTGCATCGGTGAAAACAGCAGAACCACTGACCACTTTGTATTTGAACAGGGAATCCAGTTCACAGAGCCTCTCGCTCAATGCAATAATGCCTTGAATGCCAGCAGAGCACATGCCGCCGTAAAGGCTCAGCAGTCTGCCTGTGAAACCACATCTAAATTCTCCACAAGCTGATTTATATGTTTTTGATCTTTCAAAAACGTCCGTCCCCTCCATGTTTTCATCGGGACTTGCTGAATTATTCCGTGTGAAATCAGGGAAGATGCTGCACGATGCTCTGCCTCATCAGTCCTGACCACCCTAATATGGTGAATACCTGTTCACATGCATGCACAGTCAGGTGGTCTGTGGCTGCACAGCTGCATTGAAAAGCATCTGGGCGCCACAACACTATCACGTCTACTCAGCTAATTAAGACTGAAGGAACTCTCCTGCCTGCTCAGTGTTATGCATACACACACACACACACACACACACGCGCGCGCGCAGCTGCATCCATCATCATACGACATAACCCCATTCTCTCATATCCGCCCCTTTTAACCTTAAAATCAGGTATGACCTCATTCAAAGATGACGAGGGTCCATTCCTCCCTCTCGCACCTTGCTGATATTCATCATGTTGGGAGGACATGCACAAAATTAGGATTACCAAAAAAAAAAACCCAAAAAAAAGGCAGAACGGCTGCATATGTGACGCTCCATTCAACAAGTCTGCCAGAGTTTGACTCCCGTGTGCATGTGCAAAGGCACATACACACCCACATGTGCCAGGCCACGCTCATACGTAATAACCTCGAGTGCACCATGATCATAAACCTACGCAGAGCACGCCGAGCGTCAACCCACAGCGCCGATACACACACACGTTAGCCATGAATCGAGCGAATCGCAGGCATGTCGCACGGTAACATGCGCACCGATGTGCACGGAGACAGCCTTAGACTTTGACGCTCACATGCAAAAACAGAAGCAGCCGGAGAGAGAGAGAGAGAGAGAGAGAAAGAGAGAGAGGGAGTGGGGGCGAGAGAGAGAGAGAGAGATGGAGGCGGAGGAAAACGACAGGAAACAGAGAGACGTGGATTCACCTACCACACACGGGCAGAGGGAAGGGAGCTTAGTGCGGCCCTTCATGAGCGAGAGACGGAGGAACAACACAGCCTCCCAGACACCCGCAGTACAGGAGGAGAGGGATGGGGAGAGAGAGAGAGAGAGAGAGAGAGAGAGAGAGAGAGAGAGAGAGAGAGAGAGAGGGAGAGAGAGAGAGAGAGAGAGAGAGAGAGAGAGAGATGGGAGGCTGTGGGGAAATAAAAATAAAAGAGGAAGGGGGAGGGGGAGAAGGGGAAGGAGGGGGCAAGAGGAGGTGGAGAGTTTCCCTGGAAGCTGGAGTTGCTGCTGTTGGGTACGTGTGGATGTTAGAGGAGAGGGGATCGGCTGCCGTGACTCATAACATATGGTTTGAGTGAGGGAGGGGAGCGAGGGAGGCATGGTAATAGGGTGAAGCATGTATTTATTTTTTCCTCTGATATAAAGAAGATGCCCCTGTCCATGTTGCTTAGTGCTGACTCTCCCCGTCTATGTTTATACCACAACACACACACACACACACACACACACACACACACACACACACACACACACACACACACACACACACACACACACACACAGAAGCTCTATGCTGATCTCTGTGGGAAGCTCCTCTGCTGTCACGTCTGTGTTTGACAGACAGACTCACAGTCTCAGCAGATTCCAGAGCCATGGTTATGTTTTCATGCCTGGATTTAAAGGTCCAGTGTGTCCGATTTCATCTCTGTATAATGACTAATGTTCTCTCTGAGTGTTCATATGTTTATAAGGCCAACATGTTGCACCGCCATGTTCTCCCTGTTGCCCAGAATGGGCACATTAAATCCTTTTAGAGTTTCACTGGTGACTAAAGACATAGTTTCTGTAGTTTCTCCTATACATACACAGAAGGGAATTCATTTATTTAACTGAAACCACCAGATGTCACTAAATCCCACACACTCTGCCTTTAAAGTATGTTGAGCATCTGGTAGAGGTCCGATATTAAATAGTACATAATTATTCTAAGGAAATCTATTTTTTTCTTATTTTGAAATTATAAATCAGGATTGACAAAATATTTGGAGAATTTTATTTTTAGTATTTAGTCATATTGAGTTGAACAGCTTTTAAAAAATAAAAAAAATAATATTTATTGATCAAGTATTCTTTTTAATTAAATTAATTGACTTTAACTTCATTCTATTTTATTTGATCCAGTTTATTGTTTTATTTTTTTTAATTTTAATTGTATTTAATTGTATTCAACCCTGTAGGCCCCTGCTGGACGGGACATTCCTGGGACACCTCATGTGTGTCGTTTGGGCTGATATGATGTAGCATGTGCTTTTGCTTTCTCCGTATCTGCACAGAACGCCGGTAAATCCTATTCATTTTTGTAATGGATGAGTCTGGAAAGTTGTAATTAACCCTCCAGCAGTGTCCCATGTGACAACCGGGGATGTCGCAGTTTTAATAAAAATCCAAGGACCCCAGTAATCTGTGCCAATTCTCCTCTCCCTTTGACTGGGCGCAGGATCCAGCTCCTCCCTGACCTGTATCCACTCCATCGTAGTGCAAACTGGGTCAGGTCGACACGTATCACTCTACAAAACAAGGGCAATAATACACTCGTACTAAAGAGTCGGTTCAGCTCTTTTCTTCACAGTCGCACAGTTGCTACTTGTTTCATGTGTAAATTAAATTGACTTCGTTTCTCTGTTTAATTGTCTCTGCTCTGCTGATGTGCATAAGTAGTGATTGTGTCGTTACATCACACCCTAACGCCGTGTGACCTGTAAACATGTCTAATATTAGCAGGGATAATCTGGGGCGCTATACTTCCTCTGTATATTCATTTAGCCAGAGTGGATTCATTGGTTTCAATATAGGTGATCACAGATTCTTACTTTCAGCTAAAGGTTATTCATGAATTCCTTTATTCATACAAAGCCTCTGCTTTTACACAAACTATGAACTTTTAATGCCACCTATTTAATAAACATCTGTTTCTGACCAATATGAATGAAAGACAAACATTGCCTTTGGAGCTAATTTTAATAATCTGAACTCTCACCAGTTCACACCAGTTTTACACAGTCATTTCAATTTGTCAATTTTAAGTCGAAGTTTGTCAAATTGAGGTGAAATTAGACTCGATTCTATTTTATGCTAATATAAAGTGCATCATACTGCTGTTTTTCCTCTCGAATATGCTCCTAGTCTCGATTTATAACTATGGATGAACCATATTTGTTTTCGTCTTTCCCACGGCAGCGGACAGGCTGCCATGTTTTGATTGAGAGCCTCCATAGGCTGAAGTAATGGAGAGTCTGCTGCAACTTCACCAATGTGTGGTTTCTCAAGGAAACCTACTTTGTTTACATAATGATCCACTCTTTGTTTAGTGAAGTGGTTTTGTGTTGGGTCAGGGTAAGACTCTAAATTGATGTCTCAGTAATATCACAACAGAACTCACAACAAAAGCCACTCATTTCTATTCCAAGTCTATAATAACAAACAGAATCTGACTTTGAGGCAGCTCCCATACGATCACTCAATAGAAAGGCATGAAATAAAACAACGGCCGAGTACGAAATCAACTCATCTTACAATACTACTACTAGTAATAATGATAATAATATTTAAAGGGATCGTCCAAGACCTGGCATTTATTTCACAAAATGACAGCCTTATAGCCAAACCTTCAACCACTCCCCTGTGGGGTGCATTCCCGCAGTGACAGATAATTGTCCTTGACTAACCTGTGAAAAATAAAATGAGGAAAATCATTAAATTCATGCTGTGTTCTGAGACAAACACTGAATGCATTTGAAAAGATGATGTTAAATGAAATGAGGCCAAAATCTGTGATTATAGCCATTAAACAGTCGTCAAATAATTGTTTTTGCACAACTACTTTGGCTAAAATGTTTTAAATGAACAATACTGTTTCAGAAATCATTCATCAGTCTGAAATGTTCCAGTCCCTGTTCGTAGCTGGAGTGATAATAGTCTGTTAATCTCTGGCAGCAGCATTAATTCAGTCAGCGTCGTCAGTATTGTGATGCTAAATGTAGTTCTGCATCTACCCGGGTTAATTGTTGTCATAATTGATGTATTCGGATGTACATCCTGCTCTCTCTCTCTCTCTCTCTCTCTCTCTCTCTCTCTCTCTCTCTCTCTCTCTCTCTCTCTCTCTCTCTCTCTCTCTCTCCCCCTCTCTCCCTCTCTCTCTGCTACACTGGCTGTATTAAGGACAGTGGAGATGAGCATGGGGGGAATAAACAGAGTAAATGCACCACGACCCCACTGGACTGCTGTACAGTGGTCTGCTGTTGGGTGATGGATGGGTTATGACACCTGCAGAGGTTAGGGCCCAAAGCCCCTGTGAAAGCCCCCGCCGACACGCCGAGCACCGCTCCCCCCCCCACCCACCCACCCCCACCCCACCCACCCACCCCCACCCCCCCACACCCCTCCCACCCCCCCCCTCCCCACCCACCCACCCCCACCCCACCCACCCACCTCCCTGCATCGGCTCAGCTGCAGTGTCGTCTGTGTGACTAAAGACAACTGGAGCACATCGTGACATTTCCATCTGGAATGAAGCCTGTGCTGCAGTGTGGAGCGGCGGCGTTGAGCGCCCGCCGCCCGCCGCCGCCGCCCGTGCAGCCGGCGGATTCCAGCCGCATAAGAGCAAACGTCAAAATTTCTATTCTCTGCATTCATGAGCATTCGCTGCCGCTGCCTACACAGAGGTCACCCTCCTACCTGCCTGCGCACTGTGGGCTTCACATTATCAACATCCCTCAATGGCAGCCTCTCTCTCTCTCTCTCACTCTCTCTCTCTCTCTCTCTCTCTCTCTCTCTCTCTCTCTCTCTCTCCACCTCTCCCTATCTCTGTCTTCCTCCCCTCTCTCTCTCTCTCTCCCTCCCTCCCTTCCTCCTTTCATCTCTATTCTCTCCATGATGATACCCCTGCCATGTTGTCATGGCAACAATCGGGCCCTGATTGCTCGGTTGCTAGGCAACTGACATCACCTATAAGAGGAACATGAAGACACCGAGCTGGAGAGAGACAAACAAATCAGGCCAAAAAAAATATGTGCTGGTTCATTACTGTGTCGGTTGCGTGCGTCGGCGGTGTCACCGCGAACATGCTAATGTGTTTTTTAACATGGGTGTGGGCAGCAAGGTGTAATATTAGAGTGGGAGGGCATTTAATTCAAATATGACGAGGACTCCGGGCTCTAAAAAAACCTCCGAGTCTCACATGGGAACATCACAGGGGCCTTTGAATAGGCCCCGCCCATGAATAACTAGAGTTCAGCACTTCCTATCAATTACTAATAATCATTGGGACAAACACAAGGCCCCTCGTGCACTCTGAGGCTAATGTAGCAGTGTAGTAACGTTGCCTCCCAGCAGCTGAGATGTGACAGCCTCCCTGAGAGTCATGGGAGCCCCCCGCTGTGGTTCAGCAACTGTCCACAAGGTGTCATTGTGGGCTGTTTTGGAAGAATATGGCCCTGGCACTGCAAGACTATCTGAACCCATTTGCAAGGCTAATGTGGCAGCTATTCATATCGATGATATCAGCTTCTATCACTGGTGAGCACACCACACATACACACACACACACACACACACACACACACACACACACACACACACACACACGGACGCAAACAGACTCACACACAGCCGGATGCGAACACCGATGCTCTAATTACATAACATCTTGTGGTTAGTTTAGTTGTGTCCTTATAACTAAAATGTGTAAGAGAGTGTGTTGAGATATTTTCATCGTATTCAAGGAAAACCTCTGCACTTAAAGGTGCAGTGTGCAAGATTTGGTGACATCTAGAGGTGAGGCTGCATGCTGCATCCATCATCTCATCCTCACCCTTCTGAACATGCAGGAAAACCTATGGTCGACTTCAGTTGTCGTTAGAGCTCAAATGATGTTCAGTGTGTCCGTTCTGGGCTCCTGTAAAAACGTGGCGGCCCCCGTAGAGAGGACCCTCTCTTCATGTAAATATACATTAATGGGCTCATGTAAGGGTAATGGGAAAAACAAATGAAACATTCAGGTGATTATAAATATATGAAAGTGTCAGTATGATGTTGTTTTGTAAAATTTCTAGAAGTGACAAAAATGACTGAAAGGTGCCGTGTGTACGATTTCAGTCCATTTTTATCACGTCTGTTTGTAGATGAAATGATGTGCTGGCATTTTTATGAATCTATTAACCCCCGAATGTATAACTTCTTTTTTACATGAGCCCTTTAATGTATATTTACATGAGAAGCGGGTCGTCACTATGGAGGCCGCCATGTTTTTACAGCACCTCAGAGTGGACGTACTAAACATCTTTTGAGTTATAACAACTGGAGTCTACCATAGGTTCTCCTTCATGCTCAGAAGGGTGAGGGGATGGATACAACATGCAACTTCACCACTAGATGTCACCAAATCTTACACACTGCATCTTTAAGGGCTTTCTGATCCAGCTCTTACAGACATATTCTGATGATTGTGATGTGGTTGATGACAATAACATGTTAATGATGAGATTGCTGCACTGGAACCTTCATTAGGATCTTATGATGCAGTTGTCAACACTTTGATGTTCGTGCTTATGCTGGTTTATACATGTATCTTTATCTATTGTCATGTGTCAAACCTGTGGCCCGGGGGCCAAACGTGGCCTGCAAGATCATTTGATTTGGCCCGCGAGAGCTTAAAGGCTTATGGTTGTCCAAACATAAAAGTCTCAAGTTTTCACTGCTCATGAACTGAGTTACACACAGCACTTTTTATGTGTAGCAATATATTCAGTGTGTTTACAGGTGTAACATGTATGGAAATGCATGTACAATATTTGTAACTGAAATAAATAATAGATTAATAATACGTAATAAATAATCAAATATGAGGACAGTTATTAATGTTGGGTAGTAATCACATTTAGTGCCACAATAAAAATTGGCCCCTTGAGAGCAGCCATAATGCAGATGTGGCCCTCAGTGAAAATGAGTTTGACATCCTAATTATTTTAAGATCTAATTATTAAAAAAGAATAATAATAATGCTTTGCCTCAACCTAGCTCGTCAGCATCTGTGTCCAATAGGACTTAAAGGCGCAGTGTGTACGATTTCCCGCATCTTGTGTCGTCTCACATCCTCTCTCACTCCTATAAATATTACAAACTGACATTTTCATGAATTTCTAATGAGGTAAATGTTTCATTTTTTTCCGATTACCCTTAAATGAGCCCATGAATTTATATTTACATGAGGAGCGGGTGAGTTTGCATCCACACTCTATCACTAGATGTCACCAAATCGTACACAGGGCACCTTTATAGCGGTCTGCGTCTCTTACCCTGTCCCTCCTGTCTACATCGTGTGTTGTACGTCACGTTGGATGAAAGCATCTGAATTGTAGGAGTTGACCCACCACGACCTCATCCCTCCACCCAATTACACCCACAGGACCTTCTCTGTGGAGCTTACACTTAAATACACATCATCATCTCCATTGATTCACGGCCGTTCACAGAATCACCCTGCACGCCAGTCTGTCGTGCCTCCTGTCCGCTCGCTGCGCGCACACGTCTGGGTGTCGGCCACGGCCCCTCCCCCTTCGTTAGGGCCGTCTCACTCGATCCGAGATGACAAAGTCTCCGGCCCAAACAACCCGTGATGGATCTAATCTGTCACCTGTCATATGGACAGTTTGGGGACGGGCAGCCGTGCTGACAGCCAAAACACTGAAATTAAGCAGCGCGGCGTGCGAGCCGAGCCGGCTGCTGGACAGCGAGTACGTACGCTGCTTTTTTTTGTGTGCTTATTTAACGGAGGCTAAAATAAGGCTCTCTGGAGTTTGCAGGGAGTGTAATTATGGTGCGTCCCCATGTTAAGTCAACAAAATGATCATCCGTCCTCGCCTCCGAAGACTTTTCAGACTTCGCCTCCGTGTTGCGAGCGCATAAAGATGCACCAAAAAGCAATATCTAGCCCGTCGTCAATAATTGATCAAGTTGTGAGGTGAGGGAGTGTCGAGGCATCGCTCAGACTCTCGGTGGATGAGACTGTACAGAGAGGACGGAGCCGCGCACAGATTGTGTTGTGTGCATTTGACAAAGAGCAGCTCTTAACAGCCTCCATGCAGGATGGGGCTCCTGATGGAGTTGGCACTAGGATGTGGAGCAGGCGTTTCATGGCCCGTGGGCCAGATCCGGCCCACACCATTGCTCAGTGTGGTCCAGGGAGTCAAGTACCGAGCCGCACGGTTTTGTACACGAGGCTGGAATTTGTTTTCGATACATTTTGAAACGCTTCCGATTCCTGTGTGTGATTCTATCTGGCTTGGTATTTACACAGGAGGAAGTGGGAGGAATATACGATGAGTGATTAGTGAAAATTCACCAGGGGGGGTGAGACACAGCCACAGCGTGAGCCAAAGTAGTGCACTTTGAATTCATTAATGAGGACAGCGCCTATTCAAAGAAAAGGGAGGATCAGCAAAATGTCAAAAATCGGACCTGATGATCTGCCAGAACAGTAATTAGTGAATAATCCAAGTGATTGGTCAGAATGAAACAATATCAGTGATTATCATAATACATCGTAATAACATTTTGCCTGTAAAGTTGTAAGTTATTATGTTATTGACTGGTTACAAACATTATCGACTGCAGTTATTACATTTTAAAGGGTTTTTTAATGCTCGGCCAATAACGTCATGACCAGCCAATAACACAATAACATATTACATTATTGGCTAAATGTTATTACGTGATTGGCTAAAACATTGTATCACATTATTGGCAAGGTATTGGCTTTATTACATTTAAATGGCCAAAATTTTAGTAGCAACCCACATGATTGGTTGCTACAAACCCTGACAAGTGTTGTCCGACTCGTCCCTTGCGTGGATTGTGTAAACTCGAGCAAATCAAATCCACAGTTGCGCGGTCGGCGGCTGCAGAGGCCTCGCGAGCAGGAGCTGGGTGCTCTGCAGCTGTGTGAGCGTGAGCTCAGTCTGATCATGTAGGTGTGCGCCTCCTCTGTCAGGGACGCAGCTGAGTGTGTGGGTGAGTGGTGCAACGTACTGCATGTGTGCTTCAGGACGACGCCAAGCCGCCGCTGACCACCGACTTCTGTGCTTCTCACACGCTCTAAAGCAAGTTTGAAAGGACGACGGAGGGGCAAACATCTGTTTGTACATAATTACACGTCTGTTGGTGTGTGTGTGTGTGTGTGTGTGTGTGTGTGTGTGTGGAGAGCCTGGGCTCGGTGCAGTCATGGCATCAGACCCGTGCCGGGGTAAGCCCGGCCTCGCTCGCCGTGCCCTGGGAGCAACTTGGCAGGATCAGTGTCTCTGTGGCTGCATACAAAGGCCTGGTGGACGCCCGTGCCCTTGAGTGGAGATCATATGAGCCTCTCCACTGGACCACTAATCCTCACCCACAGTGCAGTGCAGTGCAGTGCATGACACACGTGCACACATCACACCAGTGCAGCCAATGGACACTTGTTAAGGTGGACTAGGATTTAACTCAGCTCCATTTTGGAGACTCTTAGGACCAGAGCAAGCTTGCGGCAGCCATAAGCTTCTCATCCACACACACACACACACACACACACACACACATATATAAATATTCATATACATGTAACCATAGGAACAGCTGGCAATGCAAAAAAAAAAGAAAAATGGCAACTGCAAAAAGCCATTCCAGGAAGGGAGATGTTCACGTTGGAGCACGGGGCCGTACATGCAGCCAGGGTGATGCACATGGAGCTTTCACTACGTCGTGTCCAATGTATAATTCATTTGAAGGAGCAGCACTAACCAGGGAAGCCTTGAAAGTGCCGATGAGCGGCGCAGAAGGTAGAAGTGGAGAGAGAGGGAGGAGGAGTCGGCGAGAGAGGGAAGCTGGTTCAAACGGGGAGGAATGGAAGGAGAGAGGGAGGCAGGATTTTAAGTGGCGCCGAAAGAGGGAATTTGAGAGAAGGGACGTGGAACAAAGGGAGGGTCCGAGTACAAGCGGAGCAGAGGGAAGGAGGGAAGAAGTATTAGAGCCGCAGCTCTTGGTTATTTGTGCAACGGATTCATCTATCTCTGATTTGAACGGGCGATGATGTGGTGATGATGACAAACTTGATGACTTCTCCTTTGTTCCTGAACCAGCTGAAACAACAACTGCAAAATATAATAATAAAAATCTATATAGAAATAACGACAACAATAACCTAAAAGTATATTTTATACTAACATCAGCTGATGTTTTCATGTCCAGCAGCCCCACAGACGCCATCACTGGGAAGTGTGTTTGTTTGTGTGTGCGCGCACACACACAAACTAGTGGCCGCTACATACGTTCTTAGTGTTCATTATGCTAACATGTTAGCATTAGCCTTGTGTCGGCTCAGGAGTAATGCATGAGCGGGCGCTTACGCTGCAAACGCCGCATCATTGAAGTCGTACTCTTGTGATAGACGAGCTCCGTACCACAGTGGATACATTGTGCTGTATTTTTATTTTTATTTTAAAGGTGCAATGTGTAAGATTTCATCCATTTTTGTCACTTCTGAAAAAAAACAAAAAAACAATGACATACTAACATTTAAATTAATTTATAATCACCTAACTGCTTTATTTTTTTATCCATTACCCTTAAATGAGCCCATTAATGTATATATACATGAGGAGGGGGTCCTCTGTACGGGGGCCGCCATGTTTTTACAGTAGAAAAGTGGACGTACTAAACATCTTTTGAGCTTTAATGACAACTCAGGGCTACCGTAGGTTCTCCTGCAGGTTCAGAAGGGTGAGACTGAGGGGATGGATACAACATGCAACTTCACCTCTCGCCGTCACCGAGTCTTACACACTGCACCTTTAAAGTCCACCTTGCTCCGTGTTGCTTGTGGTGATCCTGTGCGTCACAATAAGCGTCCGTGTGAAACAGTAATCGAAGAATGTTTATAATAGAGAGGATTGATCGTTTTAGTTGACTAAGTTGCCGTCTAAGGCTCGGTAGTTGGTTGCCTCTGTGTGACCTGTGCTCTGGTCTCTCACATCACACCGTCCCTCTCTGGCGCAGGTATTGTCATCGCCAAATATAAACCCCGTGACGTCTCCTTTCGAGCTGATATGCCCCAATATTCCACTTCCAAGTGTTATGTAATGACACTTCTTTGTGATGCGCTTCCATCATCTGAGATGATAGTGTAGGAAGGAGCAGAGAAATTACATAAACTGTTAAAACATCGAGGAGAGAGAGAGAGACAGAGAGAGAGAGAGAGAGAGACACACACACACACACACACACACACAGAGACACACACACACACAGAGTGAGAGAGAGAGACAGAGAGAGACAGAGAGACAGAGAAAGAGACAGACAGACAGAGACAGAGAGAGACAGAGAGAGAGACACACAGACACAGGGAGAGAGACACACAGAGAGAGAGAGAGAGAGAGAGAGAGAGAGAGAGAGAGAGAGAGAGAGAGAGAGAGATGACTCCATGGCTTGGCAGCGTGCGTGAGTTCCTGGGTCGTCTGTTTTCTGCATGAGATGAAATTACGAGCGTTTCCAGGTTGCGTCTACTCTCCACCGGTGACGGCGTCTCAACATGACCTCATCACGACATCGTGGGCGTCTTGAGTTTTTCTATTAAAGAGACGTCGTCATCGCACGCAGAGCTAACTTTGTGTCTCACGTAACGCGTCTCCAAGGCTTTGTGGGGGCGTTCGTGCGGCCATGAGACGATTCTGCTTTTCAGCTCGTCAGGATGTGCAATGTGTGTCATGTAATGGAACGAGAAGCAGGCAATTATGATTCACCTTAATTATGTGAAAGGATGCATGGTGCTTTGTTTTCAATTCAGTGGAGTCTCTATCACACTGATCTCTGGCAGCAAGCACACATTTCAAATGGAAACGTTGCAGTGACGATTTAATAGATTTTTGTTTATCCATGTTCTAAAGTGAAAACTCTACATGTTACCTGACAAATATAAATAATCACTTTATTGTATTGGAAGCTGCTACAAGCAAACAGCTCAAACAGATGTGCATGATAGCAACTCGCGTGTGGTTCACACAGAACTCGTGGCGGCCTTGAGTCTTTATTAAAAGTTAAAGGGCTTTCGATAAAGGACTGATTTGTACAACCGGGTGATTATAAATCTATGGACACATTCTTATATTGTGTTTTTTTAGCATTCACTTTATGCCAGTTTCACCAAAGTCACACACTGGACCTTTTGGGAAGTAAAGTGTCTGTTCCTTTGTTGGGTGGTTTGTTTGGGTTTTGATTTCTCAGAGACGTGTCGATGGATGTTGATGGACTGAAACGTCACGGTTGCTCTTTAAGCACCGCTCTATGCCAGGGCTGTCAAACATACGGCCCGCGGGCCAACACCGTCACGGGAGAGGGTCCAATCCAGCCCATGAGATGTGGCTTTATGTGGCTTCAATGTGTGTGTGTGTGTGTGTGTGTGTGTGTGTGTGTGTGTGTGTGGTTTGATGAGAGAGCTTGATGTAGCAACATTATGCTATGATTTTTCTGGTCTAACCCACTTAAAGGTGCAGTGTGTAAGATTTCTATCATTTTTTAATATGCTTTTTATATTACCCTTAAATGAGCCCTTTAATGTATATTTACATCAGGAGCAGGTCCTCCCTATGGGGACCGCCATGTTTTTACAGTAGCCCAGAGTGGACTTACTAAACGTCGTTTGAGCTTTTAATCGAGGGCTATTCTAGGTTTTCCTGCATGCTTAAAGGTACAGTGTGGAACGTTTTGGTCAATTTTGTTACTTCTAAAATTATCACCAAACAATTGCATACTGACATTTTCATGAAGTTACAATCACCTAAATCTATATATTTTTTCCATTACCCTTAAATGAGCCCATTAATGTATATTTACTTGAGGAGCAGGTCCTCTCTGCGGGGGGCCGCCATGTTTTTACAGTTGCCCAGAGTGGACGTACTAAACATTACTTTGTTTTAATGACAACTGAAGTCGACCATAGGTTCTCCAACATGCTCTAAAGGGTGAGGTGATGGATACAACATGCAACTTCACCTCTTGGTGTCACCAGATCCTACACACTGCACCTTCAAGTTGAATTCCACATTCAAATACTCAGTGAACAGTGACGCACTACAAATAGTTATCACATCTGTGAGTGAGTAGCTACTTTCTGTAGAGCTTCGCTCCTCATTCATACTTTTAGCCACATGTGTCACTAATTTGTTCACTACGCCTTCACCCACTCACCAGAACTCCATGCTGAGGCCACAGTGAAGCAACCTTTACTTTTCTTTCTAATGTTCTATCATTTTTTACATAACCTGTTCTTCAGGATATGTGGGTGTCGGGGAACAGCACAGCCATTATCTGCTAACATGAAGCCAGGCCATACTCATACATACAGCTGCAGTGCAGCCATGCAGCCGCCATTAAAGTTTCATACTGACTCACATCTGAAGGAGTAAGAGTTTGACATATCTTTAATCTCCTTTGGATTTGTCCTTCAGTGATGTGTTTTTGTAGATGTGTTGAAATCATAGACTATGTACAGGGGATGGACGTGGTGTCTGTGACGCCACCCGCTGAGACGCTTTTGTGGCAAATTGTGGGCCAGTCCCTCGTCGGCCATTTTGCCGAATCCTAACTCCTCCTACTTGCGTACATTTAAAGACGGGCTAGGAGGCGGAACACACACGGAGCCGTGGGTCGGCCCGTGGTGCCGTCACCTCATCGTGCAGTGCCAGGTCGGCTCGGGTGACAGTCAAGAGACCA
The DNA here is from genome assembly GCA_016785325.1 of Chascanopsetta lugubris. Lineage (NCBI taxonomy): Eukaryota > Metazoa > Chordata > Actinopteri > Pleuronectiformes > Bothidae > Chascanopsetta > Chascanopsetta lugubris. The sequence continues at coordinate 132,418 of JAFBJT010110063.1, read as the reverse complement.
TTCCCTTAATTATGCGTCATTTCAAACGTCGATAAAATAGAGATGAGTAGGCACTCCCCGTACAGTTGTCATAAAGATGGATGTAGCGTCCGTGACATCACGCATATGTTTCTGCAGTGTGCTTGTGAGGGTCGTAGTGGGCGCTTCGCTCCTCGCTATCTTGCCAGTTCATAACTCCTCCTACTTCCCTGCTTCATCCAAAAACGGGCATAGAGGTGGAGCCCTGAATGAGCAGGGGGCGGGGCCCTGATGCTGTCGCAGCATCCACAGAACGTGACAGGTGACCCAGCTGTCACTCAAGAGGCCACGCCCATAATTATGCACAAAAATAAGATTTGTGAGTGAGACAGAAATTCTCACCCCCCCATACAGTTGTCACGGTAACACATGTGACTGATTGAGACCAAAACCGACGTTTGTACCACATGTTTCATTAAACTCTGAAGTTTAACATGGGAGACTACGGGGATTCGCTCCCTTTTGGAGGCAGCCCCCAGTGGTGACACTATGAACTGCAAGTTTCTTCACTTCCTATTGCACTTCATCCGTCTGCACCGGAGGTTGCCCCTCGGTTGAAATGGTCGTCGTAGCTATTTTAAGCCATGATGGCTTGTTAGAGGACATGCATTAGCACTCAGTTAGTGCGTCGCTTTACTCTCTTTCTGTGCGCTAACTTTTCCTTTTTAAAAACTGACCATCTGTCTCACAATCCCTTGGCACTGCCAGCGTTTCCTCTGCCAGCTTTACAGTAAGACTCTTCTCTCTCTCATAGTGATGCAGGAAGCTAGAACAAGTCAAATGTCCACAGTTACCAACTGTAGTCCCACACATTGTTTTTTCTTCATCTCTAACTCGCCGATGACTCACACCAGAAACAAACAAGCAGCATTTAAGAGACACCTTGACACTTTCATTCGTCTTTTATCTCACTGTGTCATGTTTGTTCGTGGGCTTGATGAGCAAACATGCAATTTTTAGTTGAGAAATGTAAGAGTGTGCAGTGTGTAGGATTTGGTGACATCTAGTGGTGACGTTGCAAGTTGTAGCCATCACCTCACCCTTCCCTTCTGAGCCTGCAGGAGAACCTATGGTTGACTTCAGTTGTCATTAGAACTCAAGAAATGCGAAGCATGTTCGATCTGGGCCATGGTAAAAACATGGCTGCCCCCATAGGGTGGACCCCCTCCTGATCTAGATATACATTATTATGATGATGATGATGATAAACATTATAGAGCTCATTTAAGGGTAATGGAAAAAGCAAGTCATACATCGAGGTGATATTAAGTTGTCTGTATATGAGTGTAATTCTATTTCTAGAAATATAGTGGGAAAAATTGACCAAAATCTTACACACTGCTCAGTGTGTCCAGTCATTGCTATGGTGGTCCATGCTAGCAGCCCCCATACAGAGACACTGTTTCTGATTTAAAGGTGCCGTGTGTAAGATTTTGGTCATTTTTGTCACTTTTAAAGATATTACAAAACAATAGCATATTGACATTTCATGACTTTATACTCACCTAAATAAACCATTAACCTTAAATCAGCCCATTAATGTATATTTCATGAGGAGCGGGGGCTCTCTAAAGCTGAAGTAGAGCTGCAGCTAACAATTATTCTTGTAATGGATTAATAAATTAATTCCTTTGATTCGATTTGATTGAACGATTATTTGAATGGGCAGAAATAATGTGAAACGACAAAGTGATCAGTATCCAACTTATCACCTGATATTTTCATGTCATCGGTCTATAGACAACATCACTGGGAAGCAAGTGTGTGTGCATCTTATGAGTGTCTTATCAATGTTTCGTCAGTTCCTTAACCTTAAGCAGTTACAGCAAAACATGAATCAAAGATTTGATTATTCGATTAAGGGAATTTGCAATCAAACAATTTTCGTAACTGATTAGTCGATTAATCAATTAACCGTTTCAGCTCCTAAACTGAATTCTACCATAGGTTCTCCTTCATCCTCAGAAGAGTGAGGGTGGGTTGATGATGCAACATGCAACTACACCACTAGATGTCGCCAAATCTTACACACTGCCCCTTTAAAACATCTATATGGTGTTTGGTGTATGGTCCATTCTAGGCTGATAAAAAAGGAGTTCTACGTCCTGTTGATTATACACTCAAACAGTGGTTCTCAACTGTCTCCGGCTCCGTGACCCAGTATCCCCCCTTCATGACGAGCCGCGACCCAAATCGAGGCAAATTTCCGTGTGGTACTGACGGCGTCTCACTTTGGTCAGTTAGCGTATGAAATTAAACTTTAGCATCAGTAGCATTACAGTGCATAAACCCCGCCTTCTCTCCAATGCAGACAAAAATAAATACCCTTCAAAATAAAAGCACAGTATTATTTTACTACCTGCGACCCACTGAAAATGGGCCCGTGACCCACTTTTGGGTCGTGAACAACCTGTTGAGAATCACTGCACTTAAAAACTCTCCAGTAATGAAGTTATATTCCATTGCTACTATTCGAATTTTCACTTAAATTGTACGTGCTGCATCTTGAATAGTTTGGTTTTATTTTAATATTGAACAGGGGTTGTCAAACATATGGCCCGTGGGCCAGAACCGGTCTGCCAGAGGGTCCAATCTGGCCCTTGGGATGATTTTGCAAAGTGTTAAAAAACTAGTATTTTCATTCAATTGACTCTTGTACGTTTTAGTAATGAAACAAAAGGAGACATTTGAAGTTGTTGTTGTTTATAGGTCATCATGCTATGATCTTACTGGCCCCGCCTACTTGAGATCGAATGTGGCCTTATGTGGTCCCTACTTATCTTTAAAGGTGCAGTGTGTAAGATTTGGTGACATCTAGAGGTGAAGTTACATGTTGTATCTATCACCACACCCTCACTCTTCTGAACCTGCAGGAGAACCTATGGTCGACTGCAGTCATTAAAGTTCCAAAGATGTTTAGTACGTCCACTCTGGGCTACTAAAACATGGCGGCCTCCGTCGAGAGGACCCTGCCTATGTAAATATACATTAATGGGCTCATTTAAGGACAATAGCAAAAATAAAACAATTAGGTGATTATAATCTTATAAAAATGTCAGTGTGTAATTGTTTTGCACCTTTAAAGTGGTGTATTTAAAAGCATCCATAATGGTAGTGTTACTTTCACACTGAACAGCGAGTATGAGTGGTGTAAGCTAACAGGTTACAGTCCTGAAACCTTGAACCTGATTCGGTGAGTCAGGCCACTAACACAGAATCATCATCTCAGCAGGAGGCAGCCGACACGTCGTCGATAACGTCGAGTCAGCGTGTGCTAATGCGATTGATCGGAAACATCTGGAGCCACAGCTGCTGTGCCAAAAATGTGAACGCAAGGGGAGAGTCTCCTCACCTGTGACATGATGAGAATACTGAGCTAATTCAATGCAAAAAGTCAGAATGGGTTTAAAGGTGCAGTGTGTGAGATTGTTGGGACTAGAATCCATATTCCATACTGACATTGTTACAAATGTATAATCACCTCAATGTATGACTTGCTTTTACATAACCCTAAAATGAGCCCTTTAATGTATATTTACACCAGGAGTGGGTCCTCCATGTTTTTACAATATTCCAGAGTGGACATATACTTAACATCTTTTGAGCTTTAATGACAACTATAGGTTCTCCTGCATGCTCAAAAGGAGGAAGTGATGGATAGGTGTCACCAAATCGTACACACTGTACCTTTTAAAGGTGCAAGTGTTTCATGTCATGTTTGTCACTTCTATCGGTAGAAAAATTTTACCAAATAAGTCAAATAATCTTCACAATCCCCAAAATGTATTTTTTGCTCCCATTGCCCTTGAACAAGTCCTTTAATGTATATTCACATGAGTAGGCGGTCCTCTCCTTGGGGGCCGCCATGTTTTTACAGTGGCCCAGAGTGGACATGCTAAACATCTTTTGTGTTTTAATGACAACCGAGGGCTACCATCGGTTCCCCATGAATGCTCAGAGTGGTGAGGTGATTGATACAACAAGCAACTTCACCTGTAGGTGTCACCAAATCGTACACACTGCACCTTTAAAAGTGTTATTTGAGGGGAAATAAGAGTTGCATAACGCCGCTTTCACGCAAAACCTCCATACTGTAGAACAGGGTCTCCCTGCTCATACGACTCTACACCTACCCATCTATGTTTAACTGACCAATAATCTCTGTTGCCACGGAAACTGAGAGGTTGATAAGCAAACGAATGTAATGTGGCACATTTAAGCACACATTTATGTAATCAGAAAGAGCCGGCCACACACACACACACACACACACACACACACACACACACACATACACACACACAGTGGCACAAAATCAAACCATCACAAGTTTTTGCACAGTGTGTGTGTGTGTGTGTTTGTGTGTGTGTGTGTGTGTGTGTGTGTGTGTGTGTGTGTGAGTGTGAGAGATTCCGGTTCCCATTTTTGTCATCACTTCCTGCCAGGCTCTGTATTCAGGTGCAGCCGCCACAGTGCATTGTTCACCTCTTTGTGAATCTCACGTGAACAAGTGTGTCTGCCAGGACTTTTGAAGGTCTCATAATTGAGTCCCACAGTATCAAATGTTTCCCTTTGTTTATTTATTTATTATCATTATTAGCCTATTATTGCGACTAGCTCATGGAGCGGCGAGCCGATGCCGGAGCACATGATTTAACGCATCGCTCACATCCCGTGTGTCGAGGCAGACATGTGCACACTCACAGCGGGTAGCGCTAACGTGTGTGTGTGTGTGTGTGTGTGTGTGTGTGTGTGTGTGTGTGTGTGTGTGTGTGTGTGTGTGTGTGTGTGTGTGTGTGTGTGTGTGTGAGCCTGCGGTGGAGGTTAAGGTAAAACAGCTGAGAAACGTGGGGGGGTTGGTGGAGGGGTGGTGGGGTTAGATTAGCATGCAGAGTGCCCTCCCATGGTCTCTCTCTCTCTCTCTCTCTCTCTCTCTCTCTCTCTCTCTCTCTCTCTCTCCCTCTCTCTCCCTCTCCCTGGCATATTCCGCAGCACAAAGCGTCCAGCACAGGCAGGCAGGCGGGCACCTTCCCGCCTCACACAGGTCAGCCAGCCCCCCTGTTTGTATACCACTCAGCAGGCATGACACCGAGTGGGAGAGTGGGCGAGAGACGGGGGTCATCCAGAGAGAGAGAGAGAGAGAGAGAGAGAGATGCCACTCAGGTAGCTCTCCTCTGCCTGAGGTATTTTTTTTATTATTATATTTTCCAAAAAACATTTCTGCAGTCGGAGACATGTCATACTTTTATAATTCCTTCAACATGAGCGCTTCCTGTCACACCAGCTGAGCCTCCTCTCACTCTTTGTAACACACACACACACACACACACACACACACACACACACGAGTAGTGAACATGAGATAGACTTACCTTTGTAGTCACAATGCAGAGGCAGTCCATGGTACTTCAAACTAAACACTGGGGTGAATCGTAACCCCCCCAACCCCCCACGACCGAGGGCTGAGACCCCTCTCCCCAGCCTGCCCCACTCCTGCGCTCTCACTCTCGTCCTCCTGCCTTTCCCCCCTTTCTTTTTTTCTCTCTCTCTCTCTCCTTCCGCGAATCTCTTCTTTGACTAACTGAGCCAGCGAGGGAAAGAGAGGATGGAGGGAGGGGGAAACATGAAAAGGGAGGGGGAGGGCTACAGGGAAGGAGGGAGCTAGAGAGAGAGAGAGAGAGAGAGAGAGAGAGCAAAGAAGAAAGAGAGAGGAGAGAGGCTGGTCTTGGAATTTTGTATGAGGGAGAGGGAGAGGAGGGAAGGTGAGGGTGCATCCGATGGTTTTTGAAACGGCAGAAAAGAAACGATGGGATGAATATGAAAAGAGTTGGATGGAGGAGAGGGGGGTGGTGGTGGTGGTGGCTGGGTGGGGGGGGGGGCTCACCGTGGACAGAAAACAGAGAAACAGAGTAAGACGGCAGAGGATGGAGATGAAGAACTGAGGGAGGGGACAGTGGAGGATAGAGGAGGAGAAGAGGGAGAGTGGGTGAGTGTGTGTCTGTGCGTGTGCGTGTGTGTGTGTGTGTGTGTGTGTGTGTGTGTGTGTGTGTGACGACAGAGGGAATTAGACCGAAAGAAAATGTGTTGAGGAGGAGTGTGTGAATTACATATGCATCACAGAGGACGAAGACATGCAGCCAGGGCAACCGCGATTTAAAGAAGACCACAAAAAGAGAGGGGGTGACGGGGGGGAGGGGGGGGGCAGATGAGAGTTTACATTAACCGCATGAAGTAATGAGATTGGAAACGTGTGAAGGTTTCTCTCCGCTTGTTGTAGCACTCTGCAGCTGTTGCCTTAGCAATGGTGCAGTTGTTGCCATGGCGATGGAGGGGGGCTTGTTGTTGTCATACGGCCACTGTTGTAGTGCTTAGGGCCGAGTGCATCGGATTTACACACTCGTGCGTTAACGTGTGTGTGTGTGTGCACGTGTGTGTCCATTCATTTAAAATGGCATCAGGCAGAGAAGCATGAAGGACACTCCAGGTATAAATAAGTCATCAAGAGAAACTATCAAGTGGATTATCAGATTTGAATTATTTTTAATATTTAAAAAGAAATATCCCAGTGAACATTTGCATTGATTTTAATTTTTTTATTTTTAATGTTTTACATATATATATATATGTGTGTGTGTGTGTGTGTGTGTGAGTGTGTGTGTGTGTGTGTGTGTGAGTGTGTGTGTGTATATACATACATACATATGTGTGTGTATATGTTGACTGTGAATAAAATGTACATATGCACTCATCCCAGTTGCACACTCTGCCTTTAAGACAGTGGACTGTACCACTCGGCGCTCGTGTTAAAGGGAGGGGGGGGGGCCTCACAATCTTTGCATCATCAATTCTGTAATTGCACAAATCCCACCCCTGCCCCTGCTCCCCCGAGGTGCAGGAGCCTTTGAGGGCTTTGATCACAGAACACACACTGGCCATATATATATATATATATATATATATATATACATACATAT
>JAFBJT010110063.1:69027-124682 GCA_016785325.1 Chascanopsetta lugubris | reverse complement strand
GAAGCCCCCCCGCTGGGCTCCCCCCACCCAGGCCCCCCCCCCCCGCATACACACACACACACACACACACACACACACACACACACACACACACATAAACACACACGCTTCATCATAACACTGATAATCCTCCAGCAGTGAGTCGGACCAGGAGAGGGAGTTAAAATAGATGTCAACAGAAAATCAAAAGCCTGCAGACGAGTCGGCGCGACGAGGAGAAAACAGATGTTTAGAAACCAAAGGACTCGGATCAAAACAAAAATTAAAGAGGGTCTCGAGATGCGTCTTTAAAAAAAAACACATGTGCCGGCCTCGGGCGGATTATTCCAATGGAGCTGCCACAGAGGAAACTTGTTTCTCCGGCAGAAAAAGGGGCGTGGCTCCGATGCTGTAGTGAAAGATGTGATGAGGAGCAACAAAGGTCCGTGTGATGCGGGAGGACGAGGTCAGAGCGCCGTGTTCCTCCGAGGGTCCGGATGAAGGGGCAGCGTGCGCGCACACGTGGCCGAGCTCTTCAGCGGCAGAACATATGAAGAACTCAACTGACCATTTCCACACACACACACACACACACACACACACACACACACTTTCGTATGTTGACCCCTGGTGTTGGTAGGTCCGTTTGACTTTGGTCAATTAAAAAGTCGCTCACATGGCGAAAAAGTGTGGGCGCCGCTGCCTCAGACGGATCAAAGGCAGGGTCGAGTCTCCTCTCTGGGATCCAGCCCTCAGAGTTCGAGTTGGAGGGTCATAGGGTCGGGTCTCGGTGACGTCGCTGCACGAATGAGCGTCTAGATTCGATGACGACGGTAAATCAAATCCGTCATTGTGGAGACGAGCGGAGAGGCTCTCAGCCTGTGGGAGGCTCGGCGGCCATGACACCCGGGGATTGCGTTGACGCTCTGGCGGAGACAGGAAGTGATCCACGTGTCTTTCCCCGGTGGTTTTATTTGCGTGTTGGTTGATTGAAAGTAAACATGTTCTCAGCTCTGATATCTCCCACCATGAGGCGATGTAAATGGGAGTTGACCCAAAACTGAAGCTCGCGCAGGTGCAGAGAACGAGCTCCCAAAGGAAACAGAGAGTTGTTGTTTGAAATGTTGGAGCGGAACCAGAAACGCCGAGTGTCAGGGAAATATGACACCGTCCAGATCGACAAGATCTAACGGAATGAAGACTCGTCCGCTGCCATTGGTCAGGATGTCTTCTGTCACTTCACAGATTAGGTCTCTTTAAAAAAAAGAACATTTTCTGATTGAAACAAATCAAATAAAAAAAAAAACATTTGGACCAATTTTCCTAAGAAACGATGGACACTCTCTGGGCTTCAGAACAGTTGGAGAGCTTCGTCAGTCTGTGATTAATGAATGCTTCAAGGACCAGGATGTTGAGTGAGTGGGCGGAGCCTGACCTCAAGAACCTGTGGATTTTGTTCGGAGAAGAATTCTGCTCACAGCTGATTGGGGGGGCGGGGGGGGGGCTTTGTTTTGAGTTCTTGGAGTTTATGGTGTTGTGTAATTGTTGGAGTCACTCCCTCGGAAAACAGAGTGAATATCTCTGCGTACGTTCTGACCGCTGCACCGTCCAGCCCCGCGCCCTCTTCATTAGAATTAGAACCTCATGAAGCCGCCATGTTGGATTTCATCATGTTGTTTTCCTGTGGAGGCGGTGAGGTCTTTTTATTTGACTGTTTCTCACTCTGTCATAATCATCTTGCAGTGTTGTGATACAGGGAATGACTGATTTAGAGTTTGACAGTGGGGTTTTATTCCCACGAGCGTGAAGCTTCCCTTTCCATTTATTCACCAAATGTGCTGCAAACAACATCCAGGTTCACTTCATTTCTTTTGATTGATTGAAACAACAATTCCTAATCAGTCCTGTCCTCCAACTTCTATCTTCAAAACTCATTTCTATCTTGTCTTGGCTTGAACTTGAGAACTCGTAATCCAACTGTTCTCTTGTAATAGTGTCGGAGGCGGAGCCCCGTGGCGCATGAAGCACAACAAACAAACAAAAACATCCCGAAACATGTTTCGCTGGATTCACAGACATCCGATCGATTGGAATTGAGAATAACTCAAATCCGAATTTTGGAGGTCAAAGGTCACTTTCAATTTCTGAATCAATGTTCCCTTCGACGAACGGATCAGAGTCGAGTCACCGTTTGATATCTTGGATCTGCCTTTTGTGGAACCTGCTGTCACTTGGACAACTGGACGAAGCGATTGGTGGAGCCCTGTGGTCCGAGGTCGTCATGGTGACATCACCGAGCCTGGAGAAACCATTGGTTCCGAACTGAAGACGGGCTGTTTGGTGGAGGCAGCGCTGACGCTCTGAAAGGTTTCAAACATACTTTCAATCTGCCAGATCACAGAGTCTGCTGAAGTCGTTGTTAAACAGCATGCGGACGGAAACATATAGAAGCTCAGCAGCAGCAGCAGCAGCAGCAGCAGCAGCAGCAGCAGCAGCAGCAGCCGCAGCAGCAGCAGCAGCCGCCGCCGCCGCCGCCGGTTCCCAGACACCAGCCTCTGGTGTCGTGGCTCGACTCGGTGTCATATGGTTTTGCATTGTTTGACAAGCGAAGCCTCCAGGCAGTCCTTTAAAAAAAAAAAAAGAAATGTTTTTTTTTTTTTTTAACACACACACACACACACACACCCCGGCGCTGGGACTCCAGTGCTTCCAGATGTGGCTCTGCCTGCATCTCTGGACAAACGCCACATCGCTGTGGGAAACACCCAACATCAACACTGCTGCAACTCTGCCACTCACCGACTGCCAGACTTTGCCACTTGGTGCAATGCAGGGAAAGCGCGTGTGTGTGTGTGTTCCGTCACTGTGTGTGTCTGTGTGTGTGTATGTGTGTATGTGTTACAGCATTAAAGAAAGAAAGAAAGAAAGAAAGAAAGAAAGAAAAAAGGGCGTGTCCAGTGCATGTGTAACTCGTGCGGCTCGTGCATGACTCAGGCTGGTCGTCATGTATCCAGGGCCACACAAACGCTGCTGCCAAGGGGCTGTGTGCGTCTTCATGTGACGCCATGTGCTTTTTCACAGGCCCGACAGCCGCGTACACAACGCACAGGAAGTAGGACCAGCACTTCCTGTTCACCCAGCGCATATCAAGAAAGGGGATTGGGGCCATGCTTAGCTTTTGGTCGCCTTTCCCCTCAATCAAGATGTTTTTGTTGTGAGGTTTCGGCCAAAGAGGCTCTGGTTTCAGCCGTCTCCGTCTCTCGTTTGTTTGTTTGTTTGTGAACACAGTTACATGAGCGCTGCTGAACTTTCAATCTCGGAACTTGGTTCGCGGGTTAAGTACGAGCCACGGAACGCGCTGTTAAATATCCTGCGGAAGAGATGAAATATTTTTATTGGAAAGCTCAAAAGTTGTCATCACTCTGGGATGATTGCTGAGAGTTGACTCTGAAGCACAAACGTTTTCTTAAGATCGTCAATCTTCACAAACTCACGCCACTTTGATGTTGTTGTTTTTGTTAATTAGAACGGGATTGCATTTGGCTAATGCTAACTCTGTCATGTGGTAAGTTAATCTTCACCAAATATGGTGTCACAGTGTGCGTGTAATGCTCACAATCTATAACTGCTTGTTTAGCCGCTTTACCTCCTCCAGCACCTGGATTGGGCCGTTAACTGACATGTTTCATATTGTATTAACACTCTGAATACAAGGGACGGAACCACAGGTGTTAGCATGCTAACTTAGCTACACGTCTTAGGACTCAGCCCTGAGGCACCCCATCACAGTACAGATCTGTTTTTCAACATTTGCATTGATTTGGTAGAGGATACGAATCTTGATTTCAATGTTTTTTTTTTTTAAGTTTCAGCTGTGCATGATGGTACATTTCAAAATAAAAGTATTGATCAATTTGTTTTTTTAAAGGGACTGATGAGCCTTTGGAGAAGTACTTGAGATTGTTTACTGATGGATTGAACCGGTGTGTTTCCACCTCCTCCTCATACCCAAGTCTGCAACGGCCTCCTGTGAAACTTCCTGCGGCGCCTCTGCACCTTCCCCTGCAAACGCAGCTGCTGCACCAGCTTCTGTGACAGAAGAGCAGCAGCAGCAGCAGCAGCAGCCGCCGCAGCAGCAGCAGCAGCGACGGTTTCACCAGGAAACAAGACGCGAGTGAAGATAAGGCTCCGGCAGATGTGTCGTCTCACCCGCCGCCGCCGCCACCACCATCTCAATGTGTTACTCTGGTGCCCACATGTGTGTGTGTGTGTGTGTGTGTGTGTGTGTGCGCGCACAAGGGCAAGGGGTGGAGTGGGGTTGGGAGTGGGGAGGCAGTTAGAGAAGGGGTGTGGAAATGGAGAGGGAGAGAGAGAGCGAGCGAGCGAGCGGGTGACGGAGTGGGGCCATATAAAGAGCAGCAGAACACAAGTCCGGCTTCATCCTGCTCCACTCTCTCTCTCGCTCCGACCTCAGGAAACTCCCAAACTATCTCTCCCCCCTGCCCCCATCACCACCTCATCCTGCCCTCACTCACTCACCCGTTACTCACCACACTCTTTTCCTTCCACACACAGTCCCACCGGCTGCTGCTGCTGCTGCTGCTGCTGCTGCTGCTGCTGCCACGCTGACTGGGAGCAGAATGAATGGGCCGTGGAGGAGGATGAGCGGAGCTCTGCTGCTCTGCGCTCTGCTGCTCTGCAGTGAGTAACTCCTTCAGTCACTCCAGTCTCTTTATCCTGCAGTGTTGACTTTTTTGTGTGTTGTTCAGAATCACTCTTGTTGCTTGTTTTGTGTGCGGACATTTTTAAAAAAAAATTATTTTTCATTTTTTTGCAGTTATTTAAAGGTGCAGTGTGTAGGATTTCATTTGTCATTTTTGTCAGCTTTAAAAAAAAATCACTTAAATGTTTTGTTTGTTTCCATTACCCTCAAATTGAGCCCTTTAAATGTATATTTACATGAGGGGGGGCTCGTCTCTATGGAGGCGGACATGTTGTTACAGTAGTAGAAGTGGACGCACCAAACATCTTTGGAGTTTGAATGAGAACTGCGGTCGACCACAGCTTCTCCTGCATGTTCAGAAGAGTGAGGGTGAGGTGATGGAGACAACGCGCAACACCACATCTTACACACTGCACCTTTAAATGATGTGTCAGAAGCGCATGTTTACATCGGCCCTGACAAACTCAGTTCCAGATGCGGGTGAATGGTTCGGTGGGTGAACGGCTGCAGACACAGAGCGGAGTGAATGTGCAGCAGTGGAAAGTTGCCGTTGAGAATAATTACGCTTTGCATCCTGTCGAGCGCGTGGGCGGAGCCAACCTGTGGGCGGAGCCAACCTGTGTTTGGATGTGCCTGGAATGAGTGAAGCCACACACGGAGAGGCGCATGCTTGCAAACAGCGTGGTTTAAAGGTGCAGTGTGTACGATTTTGGTCATTTGTGGCATATCGCAAAACAATGGCATACGGACATTTTCATGAATTCATAATCATGTTTTATTTCAAATCCGTTTCCCTTAAATGATCCCATTAATGTACATTTACACGAGGGGCGGCTCCTCTCTGTGGGCGGAGCCATGTTTGTACAGTAGCCCCAGAGTGGACGTACTTAACATCTATTGAGTTTTCACGAGAACTCAAGTCGACCACAGGTTCAGCTCATGTTCAGAGGAGTGAGGGTGAGGTGATGGAGACAACATGCGACTTCACCTCTAGAGGTCACCACATCTCACGCACTGCACCTTCGAAAACACATGGATTCAGTAAACAAGTGTGTGTGTGTGTGTGTGTGTGTGTGTGTGTGTGAGTCCTGCTGCTGAGTGCAGCTGCTGTATGGTTTGGACGGTGCTGGTTGTAAAGCAGCTCTGGCTCCCTGTACAGCGCCTCCTGCAGGTGCTCCGGGGCAGAGGTGCGCTGAGTGCTGGAGCGTCACCTCAGGGTCGGAGCTGAAGAAAAATAACCAGGCGTTGACGTGAAAAGAGGAGAGATGTTTGTCGTGTGCAGAGTAGAAGTCGGCGTGCATACCTCAGCCTCAGCAGCGAAGCAGATGGAAATTAGATTTACACGGAAATCTAATTTTTCCAGGCTCCCGTCGCCGAGGAGGCGCAGCGCTATCAAACACTCCCCATGAGGAGTCCTGGGTTTCTTGTTTGTTTACCCAGTGATTGTCGGAAACCAGCCCTCATTGTGCTTCGCCATGATGAGGTTTTCATCGGGCTTCTTCGAGCAGCCTCTCATTTCCGCTTTGAAGCTCCAGTATTCAAGACTGAAATGAACGTATTTCCATTTCAAGAAATTGCAAATAAAGTACCGTGCACCGTATTTTTTTTTCCAGTAGCGCAGAATAGACAAACTATAGATAACGGGAGGCTGCCATAGGCTCTGTTCTGCCTGGAAAAGGAGGGGGAGTAGGGGGGGCGGGGGGGCGGCATCTGACAGCAACATGCACCTCTACCATCATGTGTGAATAAACACTCCACACTGCACCTTTAAGGCAGTTGTAGAGTCATTCCAGTCGCTCTGCTCGGAGTTTGGAGGCGCGTGGATGGTTTGTGGCAGCAAACACAAAGAATGACTTTAAAAACGCTGTCAACGCGCCTCATGACCACAGGCCTGGGGGGGCTCGGGGGGGGGGGGGGGGGGGGGGGGGGGGGGGGGGGGGGGGGGGGGGGCTCTCCGGGGGACTGCAACACGTCCCCAAACCCGGCTCGCTGTACTTTAAACGACGGCCCCTGCGTGTCGTCTCGTCCGCGGGGGAGTCGACCCGCCCTGAATACTGGGCGGCATCATCGCGGCGGCAGCGCTCTGCTCGCGCTCTCCCGCCACATTGTTGGACACTTGTGTCCAAATTGCATTTCAGCGTGAATTCGCAGGAGCGTGGTCAAAGAATTCCATTCAGAGACTCGGCACCTCATGGTTCCATAGAACTCCAGATCAGAACCCTCCGTTGTTTATCATCTGCGCAGCTCCTCGTCTATTTCCAGTTGTGTCTTGGGCACAGTTTGCAGCAGCAGACCAGTCACAAGAACCGCTCTGTCTCCACCACGTTGATTTCTTAGGGAGGAGTTAAATAAATAAAACTGATAGAAGAGTGATCGGGTCACCGAGAAGTGAGAAATGTAGTTTCCTAGAATGCCAGCGCCATTTAAAGATAATGGAAGTAAACTACATGTGCATGTAAATCGAGGTCACGGTTTTGCAGACGTGTCATTGGCCGACAAAGCGTCCAATGCAAAGACTTGGCCTTTGTCTGTGGTTTCGTGCACCAGACTGTGGCACTTATTCAAAGAGTCTCTCCGGACTGACTGGTCCATATGATGGGAGCGGTCAGCGGGGTCGAGGCCACCGGATTCCAGAAGCTCCAAGCTCCCATGCAACAGATGGATGGATGGTTGCCGCCATTTCTGCCACATTCTCAGCCTTTTGCAGTCCTTCATGTTTGTTTGTTTGTTTGTTTGTTTGTTCCACTTTTATGCAAATCTGCTGCTCGCATCCACATGGTGTGGGAACGTATAGAGAGTAGATGTGAGTGCGCGACCCGATGGTTCTGCTGCGCGTTCGCGCTGTTGGTCGTGAACACCCGGCTGCGTGTCCAGCGGCGCAGCAGCAGTGCGGTTCCTCCGATAAAAGTTCTTCTTCTGTATCGGCCAAATTTGCCATCAGAGATAAAAAAAAAAAATGTGGTAATTAAAAAACCAAAACACACAACCAGAGCACAATGGTTCATGCCCCCGAGACGAGAACAGGAAGAGATGTAATCATGTGAGTAAACCACGAGCAGTGCGGTGAGAGGCAGACTGAGCGATGCTAACCGTAGACCAGCTAAGAAAAGCTACTTAAAGCCTAAAACCACTGGCGCAGTCCCAATATCCACCACAGCAAATAACAAAGGGATTCGACCGGCCGTCCAGACGCAGAGCTCATCTCGACAGGAACGAGCGCGAAACCCAGACCAAAGCTTGACTCAAACCAGAGTTGTGATTATCTGCAACCCGCTCGGTAACATCTGCCGACAGCTTCTCCCGTTCCGATTCGGACCGACGGGAGCGGAGGGAAGGATGGAGGGAGGAACGAGAGCCTCGATGGGTGACCGTCTCTGCCTCTTGATGGCCCGAGCAAACATCCCCGTCACGTCCGAGCCGGCCAATCACGCCCGCTCCCTTCAAAACACGCCCACTTTCCAGCCGCGCTTCCCATCCGTCTCTCGCTGCTCACGCAGAGGCGCAAATATGCGGCGCTGGAGCTGGCGCTCGTTGCGATGTTGGGGTGATGTCATGCGAAGCGTCTTGGAGTGTGTTGGGAGCTGTCTCTCTCTCTCTCTCTCTCTCTCTCTCTCTCCTGCTCAGGACTCTGAGGGGGGAAAACCCAGGGTTCTCGCCCGTTCGAAGGCCATCAGCTGCGATTCCGTGTGCTGTGACCACTGCTGTTCGAATACCACACTCGACAAAGAGAAATTGCTCATGGTCGGGATCTCGAGCGGCGTGCGGTTGATGCATGAAGTCCTTGTCAGGCTTTATTTTGTTTCGCTCAGGCGGCAACGACCTTCATCCACTGAGGGAGCTGGAAACAGTTCAAATCGTAAAAAGGCTTCAAGTACAAGTCTTTGAAATTCTGCAAAGGGAAAAGTATTTCAATCAAACCTGCAAAACGCTCATTTGTAGTTCCTACTTCTCGACAGCAGATGGCAGTGCTGTCGGAGAACGCACGTCCGTAAACAAACTCCTCATTTGTTGACGTCATAAAACGATTTCATTTTTACAAGTGCAAAACATGGAACTCTCGGTAAATATCGTTATTCCAGTCTAAAGGAAAGGTTGCTAGTCCTGGATCCAGTGGCTGCGTGAGCGCCACCTACAGGTTTGCGCTGTGGTCCGGCCGCTCTCCTCAGTCGTTGGTCGACTGCGTGTTCAGAAGTGGAACAGCGGTGGTTCCTGTTCCGATGGCTGTATTTCCTCAAAAGCCTGATGTGGAGCTCACTGCTCACTCTAGTGGTAGAACAGTGGCATTGACGCGCGCCGGACCGGCATTTTCTGAGGTTCCCTTTGATTTTCGGCAAAGTAACAATCAAGAGTCTTGGACACTTCGCCGAGAATGTCACTTCTAAACAGGCTGAAGATATTCTTCTGTTGTTTCCGCATATTTCCATCTTTAAAACAAACACGTACGCGGCCTCTTTTAAAGGCTCGACTTCATCCCAGCGCTTTGTTCCGCAGACATCTGAGCCCTGCCAACGTAAACAAAGACAGAATAACACCACTTCTCCGGCTCGAGGCCCTCGGCTATTGACCGGCATTCCTTCGGTCCCGAGTTGTGATGAAGTTTGACTCGCGTCATCTCGCATTTCATGTAACCATGACAGCGCTGTGTAATTTAATTAACGTCTCTATCTGTGTTCTGCAATTACTGAACATGGAATATTGATGAACCGCATCAATGAGCATTTTAGATTGAGCCTTCGATTTCGCCCCGACCCAATAATTGGCTTCACTTTATATTTACCATCAAAACGTCTGCGCCCGTTACAGTGGGAGTACATGAAGAGAGAGGGAAAAATTGAGGTGAAGCAATCAGCCGATAAATCTTTCTTTTTATCTTTTTTTTTTCTCACTTTCCCTATCTGACGTGAAAGCCTGATAACCACCGCCACCCCCACTATACCCCCCCCCCCACCCACCCATGCACGCCCCCCCACCCCCACCCATGCACGCCCCCCCCCCCTTCCCCCTCTCTTCTCTTGCCCTTCACATCTGTGTGTGTCTGCACAGCGGCGATAAGCAAATCAATATCCTGTCACTTCTCATTTTTACTCGCCCAATTCTGCTCTCTGCACCCTCCACAAGGTGACAAGCTCCTGCCTCGTGGTCTGGACCGGACAATCTCCGGGCTCCTCGCCGGTGGAATATTGTCTCCGGAGCGACTCTGAGAGACACTTCATCACCGCAACCATGCCAGTGTGTTGGCGCTGATGTGCCTAATGCGCAGATGCTCCGTGGGGCGATGTACCCACTTCCTCACCATTTTCAGTTCATTCGCCGTTCATCTGATAAGAGGCTGCTGGAGGAGTTGCCTTGTAACATCATTCACGTTGTGCATTATTACTTTGCTACATTGAGATTGCATTGTGGTCCCCTGCCCCGACAAGTGAGGCCCGAGAGCTCTTCCGCAGCAGCGCTGCATCGCTCCGACGTTACGGGCTTTTATCGCTGCAGCTCCGGCTGATCTTGCCATGGTAATGAAAAGGAGCATCGTTTACATGACAAATGTAACTAGATGTATGTTACGTTATGTAACTTCACCTCTAGGTGGCACTGAAACTCTCCAATGTCGTCATCGACTGCTTATCCGGTTCTCTGGGTCATGGGGTATTTCTACCATTGGGCGTGTCAGTGTCAGGACCAAGGACACTGCAGCAGGGTCCGAGGGGGATTCGAACCAGTGACCTTTGCCTCCAAATGCGACCGCTCCAATCCCCGAGCCACTGCCTCCCCGACGAGATTTCCTGTTTGCATTTATTCGTTTTGAATATTCGATTTCATGTTGATGATGACTTGCAGGAATCTATGCTAAATGGATGATTTAGTGGAGAAAGATAAGCAGAAGTAATCATTATCATCACTTTACAATTAATGGCAAATTCCGAAGCAGCGAAGGAAGTTTCCCTGCATACAACTTGAAAACTGAATATAGTTGTCGGAGGTTACAGCTAAATCACTCGGGGGTTTAACAGGAGTTTTAGTCATGATGAGAGCTGCTGCTCTTTTGAATAAAAAACTACCTCGGCCATATTTTCCAAGGTAAAGCACCTTGCCGACTCAATATAACCCAACTATGCTCATATATCACCTGGCATTGTGGAGAACACTAACCTGTCATGTCAGAATTCAGGGCGTAAATCACCGCAGACACCGTTATTGGTCCGAGCCCTTTCGACGGCTCATGAGCGGATTTCTTTTATTTATTTATTTTCTCGATTTCATGTTGATGATGACTTGCAGGAATTTATGCTAAATGGATGATTTAGTGGAGAAAGATAAGCAGAAGTAATCATTATCATCACTTTACAATTAATGGCAAATTCCGAAGCAGCGAAGGAAGTTTCCCTGCATACAACTTGAAAACTGAATATAGTTGTCGGAGGTTACAGCTAAATCACTCGGGGGTTTAACAGGAGTTTTAGTCATGATGAGAGCTGCTGCTCTTTTGAATAAAAAACTACCTCGGCCATATTTTCCAAGGTAAAGCACCTTGCCGACTCAATATAACCCAACTATGCTCATATATCACCTGGCATTGTGGAGAACACTAACCTGTCATGTCAGAATTCAGGGCGTAAATCACCGCAGACACCGTTATTGGTCCGAGCCCTTTCGACGGCTCATGAGCGGATTTCTTTTATTTATTTATTTTCTAAGTCAGTGGGGTTGATAGACATATGTCATGGCGAGAGCTGAGATAACGGAAGAACAACTTTAGCGCGATCCGTTGGCGGGGCTGATGATATTCACCCGCGGAAGGTTGAAATTAATTTGTTTGGAGCCACTCAAGCTTTTTATTTCTTGTCTGAGGGCGGTGGAGAGGAAGACGTGTTAAAATATTCAGCGCCCGAGGCAATGTCAAATAACACTGGACCCTGATAAGATTTTCAAGGCTTGCCACAGAAATTAGCGCCTTAAACAATGATTTCTTGGAAATATTTATTTAGGTTTGGGGTTTCGAAAATGAAGGGATGATGTGTCGGGCCACGGAATCTTTCATATCCCTCAACTTGAAAATGCCAGTCATGGAGTGGCCATAATGAAATATGAATTGAGCCACAGACCATCACAAGCGCATTTAATGATTTCTCTGCCAAATGTGTATCCCCTAGATTACTCCTTATCACTACCAAGACACACGCTGGTGTCCTGTACCGGGTAAATAAACAGCAGCGTCTGAATGGGCAGGGCAAAACATAAACTAGAAGGCTTCATGTCCAATTTTGAAGTCTGCAGCCATGTGCTAAACGGAACTGACAGCCATGCATAATCACCTGCAGTTTTAGCTGGGGGTGCTTTGGCTTGCTGGGGAAAAACAGTCTTGTTGTAGAGCAGATTCAGCCCCAAAAGCCCCATTAAACTCTAATCCTAAATGGGGTTCCATGCCCCGACAGTTTAGGAGAAACACTGTACAGTTATACATTCACTGCTAAATAGATTTGGCTGTTGGGATGTCCATGTCTACCTTAGATTTATGATATGAGTTCTCTTATTTGTCTTCACAGTGCACCTATGTACCTCATCCACCAATAAAGAGAACGACCAATACACTGATTAACTGAACAGTCTGACTCGTCTACTTTGTCATCTTCCAACATGTCTGTTAGAAATAGACGGATTTCCCATTCTTCTTCGCTTAATCCTTGATACCACAGGGCTTGATACATAACTAATGGATTCAACCTTTCAAGAGACTTGAATAATGCAATTGTTCCTTTTGTTCACTTAAGTGTCCCCACGGGACCTCTTTGATCAATTAGCAGATCAGAGGAAGTGTCACCTTCATTACAGTCTTGCTCGGGATACCTTACAGTGATGCTGACGATGAAAGTCGGCCAGATGTATGGGAGACTTCATTTGATGTTTGATTTCATCTGTTCTGTGTATGTTTGTTGTTTATATTGTGATCATTGTCCGTGTGTGTTCCTGTGGTCCTCCCTTGAGACAATGCCGTAAGTATCGCTATATTTAGGTTCGGAAAGTTATTATAATTCTTTTAAAATGAATACATTGTATGCAACTGACAATAGCATGACAGCAGAAACGGAAGACATGCTGGACCAAAGCATAATCTGAAGAATAAATAAGTCAAATGAATAAAACCAGCTTTTTATGTGTTTATGTTGACATCATATCATTTGCAACTAAAGCCATACTTGCAACCATGTTTAAATATGGCCCCAAACTAAGGATATAAAGGCTCCTGTGTTAAAAAAAAGGATCCAAAGGTCTCAGTGATGAGATACATGTAGTCTCATGGTGATGATATACACTGTGTAGTAGTTTCAGAGTTAATAAAATATAAAAGTCTCAGAGTAAAGATATACATACCACAAACGTTCCAGCGATACGATACAATATATTGCATAATAGAGTTCAAATTTACATAATATGAAAATTCCAAAGAGCAGATTTACTGTAAATTGTATTTAAGCGGGAATACACATTGTATAAACGTTTCGGGGTTCAGATTTAAATAATGAAAGCCCCAGCATTGTATGAAGCCTCCAGAGAGGCTTGTCACAGAGAAGGGCATTTATGATTAAGATTAAGATTTGCACTCTTAAGATATACAATGTACAAAGGTACTCATAGTGTGAAGCCTTGCTCCGGTAAATTACATCAATTATAAAAAAAACACCAGAAATAAATGATATTATCACATTATTTCTAATTATGTTGACTTCATAAGGGAAGTCAATTACGTTTGATTACAAGGACTTAACACCAGGTGAGAGGAAACCATGGGACAAAACCGAGTTGTACATTTGTTCCATTTATCTGATTGGTCTTCTGAATGTGCCATTCTAGCGACATGATTGGTCAAGGGGCGGGACTAACACCCGAATGGCAGTCGGGAGAGAAGTTGACGTACCTCCAGCTAACGCAGCGACCACCTCTGAAAGTCAACGGCGTATGGACTTTTTACGTTGCTGTGGAACTTTGTCACATCTTTGAAAGCTCTCTGACAGTAGCTGGTCAGTGTTTTTGAGACAGTTTCCGCAGTTAATCACTACGGTTCAGCGACTTCCTGTTGTGGAGCTGTCAGTTAGCAGTGATGCTAAAGTGGAGCTAACTGCTAGCACGGTTCATCAGTTCATCACCAGCTAAAGCAACGTAGGGCCAGGTGACCGTGACCACACGTTTGGCTTCAAAGGGGGACCACAGCTGTGCTGCTCTTCATCGGGACCATTGGATTCACATTTGGACCCAACAAGGAGTCTGGACATGGACCTGTGTGTTTTTGGGTGAGTTCACCTTTGCTGCTCTGTGTTAAAGGTGCAGTGTGTGGAATGTCATCTGATTATAAACTAGATATTTTCATGAGCCTGTAGATACCTGGATGATTGAAATGATGTTTCGTTAGCTGCTAATGGACCCTTTGATGAATGCTGGCTGTACCTGAAGGCTAGCTATGTCGCAACTCTGTTTTATAATAGTGCAAAATAGACAAACTGGGGTTAACGCCAATGCTTGGTTAAAAAGAGTGGGTCACTGTATCTCATACATTGGGCCAGGGAGGAACACAATTTCAGTTCAGTGCATGTCCTGCACATAAAACTGCATTGACAATAAACTCCACTTGACTTGAAAGCACTGCACAAGGTCTTTTCTATATGAGAAGCTCTGTGATTATCAAACCGTCTTCATGGCCTCCCAGAGGGGAGGTATGTGCGTGTCAATGATTTTCAGCAGTCTTATATTTTATGACTTATCCCACACACACACACACACACACACACACACACACACACTCAGGTGTGCTCCTGCCCATGAAACTACCTGACATTACTGCACTGTGATTAAGATGAAAGCACCCATGTCAGCCTGACACGAAAAAAGGCTGAAGGAAAAACACATTGGTCTCAAAGCGTTTTTGAAAGAAAGAAGACTTCATAAGTAAATAGCATTAGCCCTGTCCTTGAAGCGAAGTCATATTGAGCATTTTGAACATGGGTGTGCGATAATACCAGAGGTGAAGTCTGTAGTTCAGGTTGGGGAATTTGCACAGTGAGAACAACGTGTGTGACTGAGTGCAGGCAGTGTTGAGTTTTCTCTGTTCTTGTGTGTCAAGAGGGGTTCAGCTAAAAGTGAAATGCGAGTGGGTGGTTGTCATCGCAGTCACAAGGGGGTCAGGCCGAAGAGCTAGAACATGTCTTTTGTGTACAGCACCAGACAGATCACCTACAGTACATCTTTGGATGCACAATGTTCCCAACAACGCCGAGTCATGATGGTCAAGTTACAGTCCCGTCATGTCAACTGTGGCCACTCGTAGCAGAGGTGGCATCTTACATGGATTTTTTGGGGGGTGTGGGGGTTATGTTGCCATGTTCATATGCTAGAACTCTGCAGATAAAGTAACTGTGGAAAAAAAAACATAATTCTACTGACTATGTTACCCTCACTGCTTTTGACCTCCTGATGCTTTGATATTGACATTGGACTGGACTTCAAAAACGAAAAGAATATGATTGATTTTGTGAAATCTCAAACACCAGAGTAATCCCTCACTTGCACAAACAGATGATTTCTCGGCTGATGCAAAGAGCTGAAATCTCGGACGATACAAATCCTTCACTTGTCACAAAAACAAAGTATAGCAAGGATGTTTTAGGAAGCAGACAAAGAAGGTGCGTTAAAGGGATGACCATCCATTATAGCCTGACGGCGGTGAAGTCCTGCTATGACCTTGTGACGGCCACGGGCCATTAACGACACAGAAGTTAGTGCGTGATCACAAACGTGCATTTTTGAACGTGCACACATATGCACCTGCACAAATGTTGTCCATTCACAGCTGCACACACTCCGTTTTACGCCCTCACACATTCAGGCTCCCACCCACACTCCCACATCCACACATTAGCACACACAACTGCACAAGCTCGAACTCTCACTTTATTTCATAAAGCAGTTGGCTGAACATCTATAAATAGGCTGTAGGGCACAGCACAACCTCAATTTGCCACCCCCATACACTCCTATAGCAATTATCCCAAGGTTTATTTCGGTTAAGCAGTCAAGCACGGGGAATAAACGACTCAGCCTATTCAGCAGTGGTTAATGGGAATGAGAATACTTAATAGCAACCGGCAATCAATCCGATCAAAAGGCAATGAGTCAAATAAGCTAATTTGTTCACAGCACATGGTTTAGGAAATTTGGTGAAGGTGCCAAAAAGCTTATTTCCCATGTTAAGGTGATGATTTCAGGAACTCTGGTGTGACATATCTCAAGGTAGAATCCGGGGGCCTGAAGCCCACCTTTTGCACTTCCAAGCTCTAATTTTTTAGTGGGTAATTGGACAAAAAAAATAAAAATACAATTGTGCCCAATGAATACAGTCTTATCTGTTCTTTGGCCCAAGTTTTAAAAGACAAAAGACAACTACTGAGAAGGAATTTCTTCAAATGTGGCAGAGAGGATGACTTGGACCTCAAGATGAACTGATTTGATGTCAAAGGTCTAGGTCGGTGCGACATCACACTGTGAATGTGATTTATCAGGAATGCCTGAAGGAAACTTTTGGCCCCAGCATTCACTCAGACTCAAGGATAACCTGATTAGAATTTGCTGGTCAAATATCCAGGTCACCACACACTTTGGCTACAACTCTAGTACTGATATTCTTACTATGAGAAAATACACTCTCAAAAATGAAAGTCTTTCACCGTCTTCATTAGGCATATCACATGCATTGCGCATCTGGACAGACATAGGAGATGTAATGATGCTTTGCTGATACATCAATTTTAAAATTAATATAAAAGTGAGATTGAATACAATGATGCTCCTTTTTAAACAGCAAATAATCTATATTTTACCATTCCTCAGAGAAATGAATGGGGATTATTTTTCAATGAAAGAGAACACATATTTGCTAGTAATTATATATTTAGATATGGATGCTTTAATTTATTAATTCCTCAGAATTCAAAAACAGTTAAAGGAATCTTGATCTTTATCTTTCTGTAGAAATAATTGTATTGTCAACCCGTCTTAGAAATTCTATTGAGTTATGAGTGTATTGTTGCATCCCTGACAGACATGGAAGTAAACTTGACAGGTTTGCGGAGGCATACAACCATGAGTTGGTAATTCTAGTTTACTTTTGAAATTTTTTGTGTCTGTTTTTATTTTTGATGACAGCTTTGATTCATTCTCTCAGGCATGGCTGATGCAACTCTTGCTCAAATCTGTGGAGAGAGGTCCTGCCAATCTTCACAGATGGTTCTTTGCAGCTACTCTCTGCTGGAGGGGCTTTGCTGCTCTACCTTCCCTTTTAAAATACAATAGAAAAACAGGGTTTGTGTTGGATTGAAGCTTAGGTGCAGACTCAGGTCAAAGTAGGCACTGTCTTCTTTTCTGTGGTTTCTGCAGTTTGTCTGAGATCATTTTGCATGTTGAGATAGCCCTCTCCTGCCAATTTAGTCAAAACTGGGAGTCATCCTTTCTTTCGGTATTTCGGCAAATACATCTTTATCCTATGACATTTCCCTTACAGTTTTTTTGCACTCTGTCAGACTCCTGGCACACTCACACACCTCAAAATATTTCTCACTCACTCACTCTTAAGTCTCCATGATGGTCCTGGTGAAGTTCAAGTAAAAAAAAACAAAAAATACAGCATCCCATCTGATCCTAATCCTTGGCACTATGTTGAGCACATTCATATCACCACAGAGAAGCATTTTACCAAGTCGTAATAGTATTTTTATTGTAATTTTGGGTGTGAATTATGACTGGTCATTCTCACCTTCATCATATCTCTCCAACTCTCCACAACCTCTCCTCTCTTTTCCATTCCTGTCTTTTCAACCCATCAGCTGAAGAGAGATTGGAGGCCTCTTTCTTTTAAATAGCAAGCTGTTCTAATGCTCAGTTGCCAGATGATCGTTTCCTTTGGGAACCGAGAGAAATCTGTCTTGACCTTCCAAGAAAAACTTGAGTGTTCAATTCCTGTGGCGAAGACATTATGATAAGACAGATGCTGGTAGTTATATGCTGATTGTACTCATATTGCAACGATGACAGGGGCAAACCGAAATAGGAGGGTGACAGAATAGCTCAGTTTGTCAGCGCAAACATTTAGTATCACAGTTCTAGCCATTTTTTAAGCACTTAGGCAGACGCAGTGGTCAATACTTTCGAGTCAACAACATGTTGAAATGTATTGCCTCATCAACACCACTGCTTCTATGAGGACATATACGGTAAAAATAAGGTTGAAAAATAGTTCAGATTCCTCTGATTTGTTTTGACTTCATGTTGTGAAAGCGGGCCTGTGTGCTGACAGGATCACTTGGGTGGAGCGTCTCCTGTATTAGAGTTTTAGTGTCTCAAGGATTATATTTGTTGTACTCATGAAATGTCAGGTGAAAGTCTCAAGATTCCTGAGCTGATGCAACTGTGTTTTGATTAATGTTTGGCAGCCTGCTGATGCCTTTGTGTAACACAACACTGGCCAGGAAGGGAGAAAGGCCATTTTGAGGTTATTTTATATTGTTCTGTTAATATACAGTTGACAATGACTGCTAGTCATTGGTGTAATATATTCTATTTAAATTGTTTTGCTGCCGCTGCAGCTACCCCTTATTTTTGTTGCATTATAGATGTTATTTGTAAGATCAACAACCATAACCTTCACCTTGATAATAACATAATAGATGCATTGCATTGCGTGAGGAATTGTTTTGCATTCACAACCTAAAATGTAAATTCGAAAAAGATGTTGTAATGTGACCCAGTCATAAAACTTTTTACAAATACAGACGAGACGTCACCACTTCCACTATGCTGTCGGTGGATTTCACCTCGTTGCCATGGCATCAAATAACTAATTAAAACCTAACAAATCAGAAACGTTATCACAACTTTCGGCACAATATGATCAACCTAAAATGGCTCAAACCAAAGCACATGTTTGATGTATACTTTGACCTCTTAGTTTGATCCATTTCCCATCCACTAATACATAGGTTGGATTTATAGTGCAACCAGCCATCAGAGGGACATGGAGACAGAGAGGCTTCACTTTTTGGGAGCTGTCATGTCATCCAGCTATCATTCTATTCAAGACTTAGAAGGATGAAGACGTAACGATTTGCAGAATCCGCAGATCTTCGACATTTCTCTATCCTGAGAGGGTTCTTTCTGCTGCAAAGGCTTCTTGTACTGTCCCTTTCCTCAAGTTTATGAAGTTATAGTGTGAGCAAAAATCAATCTAACCGAAATGATTTGTCCACAATTTAGCCATTCTATATATTTCCACCTGTAAACAAACAAAAATCAATCCTACAAACCCTGTCTGATGACCCATCAGCCTTAAAGGATAGGTTTGGTCCGTCTCAGTGGGCACTTCATTTGACTTGACCGACTTGGAAAAAGTGTGTGCCTATTGTCTTAGCCCACCATTACACACTGATTTGTGATGTACGGCCGTGGCTGGCTGGTGAATGGGCCTTTCCTCCAGCCAACAGGCAACATTTCTCCCAGGACCAGCGCAACATATGTTCTCTCCTCCCATGCCAATTTAATTTAAGGTGCTGTTTATTAGCTTGTGGCGATTATGAACCTCCTGCACAAGGACATTAGTTCTCTCTGGGGGACTCCTTTTGTTGTGCACCTGCACTGTTCAACACAGTACCAGAAAAGGAATAGGAACAAGTAATTTGGCTCATTGTACCTGGTGCCAGGCTACAGGCATTTCCCTCCAAGGTACAAACGTAAATACTGCTACTAAACCAATCCACGGGCCTGTGGTTTGCATGTCCAATAAAGAGCAGCGAGAGTTTAAAATTGTTCCCCCATGGTCCAGATTTATATCAAGTGGTAAAAAAATATCTCTCTAAGACAGTTGTTATTGTGTCACGCTCTAAGGTTATAAAAGTATTCAAGCAAGAATGATACTTGCTGAGCTTTTCTGGGTTTAAAACAACAATAATGCAGTACATGCATGAAAAATGATCAAATCTTAGCTAACCATGTGCCTCAATATGAATCTGTCGGGATTTGGGATTGAGAAGCAAATTGCTCACCAGTCAAATCCCTTTAACTGCTCCAAAGAAAAAGCTCTTCATAGCCTGGAAAGCCACTTTCCCCGGGAAAACCCTCAAAACCTAATCTGCTTCAGCCGATATGCTCAGAGGCAAACGGTATACAGCCGTGAAGGCAACTGCCAGGTGTAAATATATGAGTGAAACCCTCTCGCTCCTTGCCACCAGGTCCCCCAAGGTCAAGGTTTCAATACTAGCTACGTCAAGTTCAGACAGCGGCACGCTGGAAGTTTGAAGAGGTCAAGTTTGACTCAGAAGTCCAGACTCTCAGAGAGGAGAGGTCATCTTTGCAATTGGAGCTGCAGCACTCCTGAATACCAGCAGCTCGGGTTGGATTACTCTTAAAAACAAGCGTACCTGACTCTTAGGTGACAAAATAGCCATTTCAAGGAAATAAATGACTTTATATCATGCATGTAATGAATATTACAAATCAAATGAACTTCAATGTGGACCTCGCGGTCTCCATTTTTTTTCCTTTTTATGTATTTATTTTGTTGAAATGTTGTGGTGTGTCTGTGCATTGGAACCCCACTGCGGCAGTGCTGTTGTTAAACTGTCCAACAAATCATGTATCTTCTTTGTATTCAGCCTCTTCTCAGAAAAAAGAGCAGTAAAAGATATAATATCTCAACTCTGAGACCGAATTTCATCCTCTAAAAAGAATTTTATCATATATCAAATGCTGCAGACGGCAGTGAATTGCCAAAGGCTTTGCTACGATTGTTCTCCTGGGATGACGGCACAGATTGAGAAAAAATAACAAAACTTAATGAAGTGATAGAGTAACAGTGCTAGAATGAAAATTGTCGCAGCTTTGAGCTTGGCTTTGAGTCCCACAAATTGCTTCAAGTTAGTACACAGTGCATTCCGGGACACTTTACTTCCTCATAAGTCAACTCTCAATACATCCTTGATAATACAGGCAGAGGGAAAATACTTCCAGATATTTGATGTGTATTTGGCTTCGTGCAAACCAGGAGTTTATGAGCTGTAATTATATCAGGTTAGAAAAACCTACTTCTGTGCAACACTTATTCAGTATGATCTCTATGCATTTGTATTTCCAGCATGTATTGTTGAGTTCCTTTTCAAATTCCTCAGTTACTGAATGTAAAGACGGCTACAACAGAAGCCAATCAAGATCAAACATGAATTGCAATACCCCTTTATACCAGCAGGGGGAATAATCAATGTTTGCCGTCACCTGATAGACATTGTACTTCACTCTGTGTGTTAACATCACCTGACACCAGACGTACAGTGCTGCTTGTCACGATGACCTCGACCTTGCTGAGACTGAGGTGCATAGACATGTTGATGTTACACATCTCATATTTGAAACCGAAAAAAATTGGTAAACCATATACCCTTTTAAATGGATAGCATAATGTCATGGTATTATGTGTGTGTGTGTGTGTGTGTGTGTGTGTGTGTGTGTGTGTGTGTGTGTGTGTGTGTGTGTGTGTGTGTGTGTGTGTGTGTGTGTGTGCGTGTGTGTGAGAGATAGAGAGAGCATAAGATCATGGTAAAGGTTTTGCTTTTAAATTGAGCTCACAGTTTCCACCGTGATTACACAGAAACATACATCTCGCAGGGAATTAGTCTTACATTCTTTTAATGTGGTCAGGTCAGTGGGTTCATGTCAAACAGAATGAAGACATCATGCTAATCCCTTCCTGGGCACAGAGGGCAGTACCTGCTCCTCCTCTCTCATCTCTGTCACTTTATTTCTTTCTTTTCTTCTTTTAGTCCTCTCATCTTATCCTGTATCTCTCGCCTTGTCGGAGCTGGGCTTTGAACGATGCAGTCCTTGCATTTTCATCACTGTCAGCGAAGGAAGTAACCACAGGGTCGATTCATATCAATATGCAAATGTGACTGGCCTCTGCAGGGCTGATTTTGGAATTAAGATAGACCTATTCAGTGCTAGCCGTATTGAAGATGCATAAAATCACTTACACAAGCTTAACTGAAAATGATACCAGTATTTGGCAATCTGGCAATGGTAGGACTGTGGTGTTGACTAACAAGCCAGCTTGTTTCATTCACTCTGCAGAGGTTTAACTAGCAGGCATCACCACTAACTGGCCACTGTTAGTGCAGAAGCTTTTGCTCAGATGGAGTCTGTGGACTCAAGATTTACCTGGATTCAGCTGACAAAGCTGCTGTGTTGACATAATCAATGAACTGCCATGTTGGAGCTATGATCTATCATGCAACGCAGACACCCACAGAATCAAGTACATAAATGACACTAGTCAACAGTGTATCACTGCAGCAAACTCTTTTAACATAGGGGACATATACATACATATATATATATATATATATATATAATATGGCATTTTTATAGGCTTCTTTTATTTTTCAGTAGTCCTTATTTCAAATCCCAGTAGTGCAGGTGAGCCCTCCCTGGGTGCAGATCATTCAAGGCTTTTCAGATGAGCAAGGTTGTGTTTGACTCACTAAATGTGAAGATCTTATGTCAGCACTTGGAGCTCGCACTTCCGCAGGGACGCGTACGTGACGAGTATTGAGACCACGTTGAATCAGAAAAAAAAACCCTGCACAACGAAGACGGGAGAATGAAAGAAGATGGCACACAGAGAGCAAGAGCAAGGGAGAGAGACAGAAGCTAGGTCATTGAGAGAGCTAGAGAGAGGGAGTCTTTACTGACAGGGAACATAAAGTGGCCGTTGAACAGACATGGTGGCTTTGATATCCCCTCTGCTTCAGACTGACCTTCACCTGCTCCACCAGAACCACCTAACATGGACACAAGGTGGATGGACTGTTCCCCAAGCTGTCCTTTCGCTTGTGCTCTAGTAACTGCAATAAAACAGCGTTGTGGTGATGACAGAGTGTGACAGCGGGAAAGGCTCCTGCGACCTGCAAATGCAACCTGTTTAATGACCGTAAAGAGACGGTGGGGTGCATCTTATATATAACCATAAAGATTATATGGATGCATAGCAACGTGTTCGTAGAGGCTGCGGTTGTGTCACATCTGACATATTCTTATCGCAGGATTAATTTAGGCATGTAAAGCATGAATTTTATAGCACATCATTATTTCTGTGATCAGCCCGGATCTCACATCATTAGCATTCTGCGCAGTGCACGTTCAATAATGGCTACAAGATATATTTTAGTGATTAATTCACGTTTTTCTGACTTTTATTCAATTGATCATTGTCAGTTATATTTAATGGATGCAACAAATGTAAGCTTCAGCCCATAGAATTAATTTGTGCATTTTCTATTCGTTTCTCCACAGCAGGACCCAGTGCAAACTAAATTCTTCTGATAATCTCTCCTGAGAGATGTTTCTCTCCATCTCTGCAATGTGAACACGAGTCTACCAAGTCATACGGAGCGGCTTTACAGCTTCCCTTATAGCCACTGATTTCTCCTCCTGAAATATTTATCATCTGGGTTAGAGGGGGTTGGGGTTGTGCCCTGGGGATCTGATCCACCTGTGGGGGGAAGAGGATTGTGCTGAAATAGCCAGACTCCATACTGCTTTTATCAAATCCATGAAGTGTACGATCTGCTTTCTACTTCAGTCGGAGAAATGAGGAAGTGGCCCCTGGGAGAAGCATTTTAAGTTTACAAAAGTCAGAAAGAGACAGTTCTATGAGTATTCATTAATACTGTATATTACCAAGATTAAATATTTTATAGGGACAATTTACGGCTGACTGCAGACTCTATTTTATCGCATCATGTACTGCGCGCACCTGAGGTACTGAATGTATGTGTGTGTGTGTGTGTGCATGTTGTACTCACCCGTTGAGCCACAAAGAAGAAGACAAATTACTGAATGTGTGCATGTTGCAAGATCACAAGAACAGATCAATAATCAATGTTTGTTTGCTACATATTTGATACTCGGATAACGAGAGAAGCGTCACCATGGAGCCATCCCTTTAAAACGTGGGAAAGACGAGCTGAGTGCAGCCCTGGAATGTGATGCACTTGTTTGTCCAATTCAACACATACTGTTTTAATCAACACTTCACTTTGATTGTATGTGTTGCATTATTTTTACAGGTACAATGTACTTGCTGAATTCAATTAAACGTTTTGATGAAACATTGATCTGCCACTCAAAATAAAACTGTTAAATTGCAATTCACTTAAAACTTTTAAGATATTTGAAGATGCGTGCGATGAGACAGTGGTTTACTTTTAGCATGCACAGTGTGACAGTTGGTAAAAAATTTGTACCCAGTAGAAAACATGGAAGCTCCGAATGATTCCACCTCGGTGGCTGTATTACCAGAGTGTAGTAACCTTGGTACACAGTCACAGATCAGTGTGAGCTTTTAATGAGCACAGACAAGTCACAGGTTCTCTCGGCCCACATTGGGCCATGCTATAAAGATAATGGGTGGGTGTGTGCCGGTATCAAATTAAGGCGAACACAGACGTAGGGGGAGGAAACTTTTCTTCTTTTTCTTTTTTTTAAGCCAGTTCTACAGCCGCTCTGAGAGACTCTGGGCTTTAAATGGCCCCTCATGTGTGGATGCATTGAATTGAGGGTGGCTTGTTTGCTTTTGCTAATTAAGATGTGGAATGGAAAGAGTGAAGAAAACAAAGAGTGCAAAAGGAGAAAGAGAGAGAGAGCGCGCAATATACGTCTGGTTCCATTTTAAATATATCTGTTGGAGAGAAATTACAGTTGACTTCTCCACTCAGGGGGGAAAGTAAACCGATATGAAGCAGAAAAAACAACAGCCAGAGCAAAGCTTTGAAAGTAGGATGCAGTTCTCTTCATTAATCGCACACATTGACTCTTTGTTCCCTTTGAACCCTCACACCCTTTGAGCTCTCTCTGATTAACGTCGTTCGTCAGACAGATGGCTGATCACACCTGACAGTCACAATCACAATCCTCTCTTGTGTGGCCACCGCTAACAGACCCACTTATGTGTGAGCAAGCATCGTCTTTCGTGTTAACCAGCCTCTTCTTTGTGCGCCGGTGACGGTCCACGGAGCCATATGTGGCTTTACTGTATGTAGATAGTTACACAACGTACCATCAAGGCCTTGTGATCATCAGGGTGAGTGAATTGCTTTGTGAATACCATTTTCTCTCCTCAGCTGCTACTTATGTGTCTCTGTGGAAGAACATTGGCCATTCTGTTGAGCACAGGGAACAAAGAAAGGGCTAGGGATTCGCATTTCCCAGCGTGACCCCAGTAAACCGAGACCACAAAGTCAAATTTGGTGCTGTTTTAGAATATGCACAGGCAGAAGCAACAGCTGTAAGTTGATTGTGATTCGCCGGCCTTCATATTTGCACTGAATAGCATTACAGCTTCCCTGAAATCATCGCAGTTATCTTTAATATCCCCAGCGGATATTGGTTTCGAGAAGTCACTCTGTCACATTTGCATGTCGTCTTAATAGCCTGTTAATGAAGATACATGCAGAATCCTTTTTGTTTAATAGGGCACATGTCAGGCGACTCTCGCCCGTGGAGGCAGCACTAAAACTCAGATGATAGCCGAGGCAAAGTCTTAAAACTGTGACAAACTGCAAAAAACTGTGTCACATTTGCATGTCGTCTTAATAGCCTGTTAATGAAGATACATGCAGAATCCTTTTTGTTTAATAGGGCACATGTCAGGCGACTCTCGCCCGTGGAGGCAGCACTAAAACTCAGATGATAGCCGAGCCAAAGTCTTAAAACTGTGACAAACTGCAAAAAAAAAAGGGGGGGGGGGGGGAAAAAGGGGGGGGGGGGGTTGCCACTGGCAAAGGTAAAGCGGGAGAAAGATAAGAATGTGGAGGGGAAGAGGAAAATGGAGGGAAGGAAGACGAAGGGGTGTCGAGACAGAATTACTCCTCATTACAGTGCAGCAAGAAGCCAGTAAATCAAATGCCACCGCAGCCTTTCTGCAACTTTCCCATATCATCAGTCAAAAAGCCCGCCCCGTAAAACATGCTTTGTGTTCTGGCGCATGACTGCCTCCAGACCTGTAATAATAGAAACATGTCCCAGTGCTCTATGTTCAACAAGGTCGCCTCCTGTGTCTCCCATCTGAATTGTGTTGTCCTGTGGGTGGCCGCGCAACATCGGAGAGAGAGAGAGAGAGAGAGAGCGAGAGAGAGAGAGAGGAGGCCCGGGTGTCTTCCTCACGGTCAACGGAAGGTCGATTGATGGTATCGATGCCCGATTTTTACCAAAGTCACCCGAGTGTTGCTGGGAGGT
The DNA here is from genome assembly GCA_016785325.1 of Chascanopsetta lugubris. NCBI lineage: Eukaryota > Metazoa > Chordata > Actinopteri > Pleuronectiformes > Bothidae > Chascanopsetta > Chascanopsetta lugubris. The sequence continues at coordinate 98,665 of JAFBJT010110063.1, read as the reverse complement.
TTGATGCCTGGCTGGTCCGCACGTGCCAGCAGCTGTGCAAGTGATGTCCTGCCACATTTGCCACGTCTTTCCACAAATGGCACGTTGCAGCACCTTGACATTGTCGTGGTCGCAGGGTGAAAAACGATGTCGCACTTCATTAGGTCCCTGCTGGTGGAGAGCTGCTCGTCCCATTAGACGCCGCAGCGTGTCGCACCATGTTACTGCAAGCTCCATTGCCATTTATTTCACAATCGGCCAGATGAAACGGCTGATATTAACAATCTGTTCCTTGATGTGTTTCTTTCCCTCTCTCTCTCTCTCTCTCTCTCTCACACTCCCCTCCCTTCTCTCTCAGAGACTTTTCTCTCCCTTTTCCTTGCTGCCAACTCCTGGCATTAGCCCAGACAACATTTTTTGAGAACATTTGTTATGTTGGGTCACGTTTCAGGGCACAATAAATGAAGGAAATCATGTGGACAAGTCATTTGAATCATTAGCTCCATTTGTTATTTACAATTGTCAATTAATGCCGCCCTGAACAGCCCTCGTGTCAGCTCTCTTCCTGCCAGTTGCCAATTACACTTCAGCCCACCTTGCTGACCTCCTGGCAGGAAGAGAGGATGGGGAATGAGACGAGCACAATCCCTCCGAGACCTGAAACATCCCAGCCATCTGCCGTCCGCATTCATGCCTGTGCAACCAGGAGAGAGAAAGGGAGGAAGTGTGTAAGAGTTACAAAGAGTGAGTGAACAAGGGGACAGAGAACAAAGGAGGGAAAATGAAAGCAGCCCAGGAATAAAGTGATGAGAGAAAGCAGGACAAACCAAATGACCTGATTTTAAGGGACAGATTTGTCCTTTTGCCAAAGTGATAGAGCGTCTGACAGGGGTTTGTCAAAATACTAAGAGCAATCTATTCTACTCTTTTCTTTTTCATCTTACCCGCTGTTTATAGCCGTCATGCATGTGCTCAGTACGTGCAATTGTGGGTTAATTGTACAAATGAGTTCGCTTTGAAAGAGATGCTGAGCTTGATCCACCTTGTAACACCTTGAGAATACCAATTTCCTTCTCCATAAATATATGAATAAAAGAAAAGGCAGCATCTCTCTCAATAGATCTCTGCCAAATCAACTGTTACTGTATATTACATTTGAAGTAATAAAACAGGACTTTATACCTGCCTCCTAAGATTATGTCTTTAATTTCGGGAGACCTGGCAGATCTCCTGTTTTGATTTTCAACAAAAACATTCGAATGACTCTGGAAAGAGCTGGTGTGACAAGCGCACCATTCTCTCACAGCCTAATGCTTGTACTTGTTTGAATTAAGAATATGAAGTAGCACGAACATTTTCACATTGTATACATTATACTATGTACATTCTATTGTATTCCAGTTATTTTTTGGTGGATTTATCTTGATAATCTTTTTATGCAAGTTAATCTTTTCTAAAAGCATCAATCTAGGGTTTGTCTCATACAAACCATGTAATTCTGTTTATAAAATGCAATGGATTAGGAGGATCACATCAATCTCTATTTGTTTCTGTTAAAACTGTGTAATCCAAATAGAAGGTTATGACTATATACATGGTAAAACTGATGCACTGAACATAGATCTTTTCACTATCTTAGCCGCTCTCCTCTGCTTCTTTGTTATACAGAGCTTTGTCCTTCTGTAAAGGGTGTATAGACTGAAAACTATTAGCCGATTTTTTTGACTGAGACCTCCTGAGGGGATGAACGCCTGTTCCTTCTGCATTTTACTAGTCTGCCCTCATAGACTGTCATTTCCTACCCAAAGAAAGAGAAACAAGGAGGAAGTGCGAGGGATGACATTATGGGTTGTGGAATTGCAATTTGCCACAGCGAGCACCTCGACACATACAAATGACGGGAGAGAACTAAAATTCCAATCCCTTAGAGTCCCCCTAGCTGGAGGGTATTGCTTTGTAAAAGGAACATGACATAACCAACCTTGCAAATGTGTCTGATGTCTTTGTTGTGGAGGGACTGAGCAGTGAGCATGTGGAGGAGTTACTGTATTTACTATAGCCAGCCACAGAGCTTCACAGCTTTTGTCAGACCACTGATGTTCTGGCCAAGAAATTCTGTTATTGTCACAAGTCTAAATGCTTTATGATGCAATGCTCATTCAAGGTGTCTTTGGCTACAAAAAGGACACATCAAATAAGTGACTGGATAAGTTGGTTTGTTTGGAGGATATCAACGAATTTGACGAGGTAATATCGATCTTCAAGTCTTGTGCATGACAGTACGTCAAATTTGGCAGATGAACATCTTTGTCAAAGGGGAGCTCTGTGAACGGAGGCTACTGGACACAGCTGAGCTTGATTAGGCTCAATCCTCGCAGATAAACATCAAGCATGACAGAATCGCACACACAGGAAACGGAAGCATTTCAAAATAAAAGCATATTTTTTTCCTAACTTTATCCATAATACAGTGATGCTTATATTCAACACCACATGGGCCATGCTATTGCCCAGGTCTACTTTAGAGGAACAGGTCAAACTAATATTTGGTTCAGTTTGATTTGGATTATGACACAGTCTTTTTATTGGACTTAACTTTGGTTGCTTGGGCCAGGATGTGGTTTTGGGGCATTTGTCAGGTCTTGCAAACTCTAAATTCGAGTGGGTAGACCAAACAAGGTGGATGAAAGTTTGCTTCTTTAGTCAGAATTCTTCTGAAATCTCTCGAAACCCAAATTGTCAATTTTCATCTTTTTTGGTGTGTCACACAATCACAAAATATTTCATCACAGTGTTGTCATATCTCGGATGAAGTGATGATCTCTTGGAGTCAAAGTTTTCAAGATGTCTTTTTTAGCTGGTGGCATCGTAGCCTTCATTCAGTTTGATTACTTTTCTAAAGTTGATCTGGATATCCAGTATGTATATATGTATCTATATATACTATCTGGTCACAGTGCAACTTGTGTTAAGGTTCAGAATGATGCCGGCCACGCTTGTGACTTTGCCATCATACACAACATTAATGAAAGCATTTGTGTCTGACCGCTAAATGATATTTTTAGTGATGTTTTTATATGACTGTAGATGTCAGTGGGGGTTAGGTTGCTGTGCGTGTCTGAAGAATAACAACTGCTGGACTTCCTTTGATTCCTTTGAGTAGCCGCCATGGCCAAACATTACAGTGTCTAACCTGCCAATGACATACCACGGATTGCTATTGATTGGCACAGTTATTGCTCCTGGCTAAATTCATCACAGGATCGACCAAGGTTGCCCGAGACGAGCCCTGGGGTTCGAGCTTCTCAAAGCACCGGAAAGGTTAAAAAATTGGTTTAAAAAAGGGTGAGGGTAAAAAAAAAACATTAAAAAAAGACTTTTCAAGGCGCAGAACTGTGAGTAGATGGGACTATGAAGGAAACAAGTTATGAAGGTATCGCATCAAATAATTTTGCCCTACGTTTGATCAATAAGTTTAATCATGGAGCATTGAAGGATTGACTTATCTGTTCAGCCTCTTCTTCATTGTAGCTTCTTGCTCCTCTAAATACTCACTGGATAAATCAAACCCAGTCCAAGTTAAACGAGGCAAATGGTCAAAAGAAGAAATATCATCTTTTGAGAGCGCTAGGGCAGTGTTTCAAATATGCATTTGATTAATTATGCCTTATTGACTCTATATTCATTGACACTAACAGGGGCATCATTAGGACTCAGCCAAAATATGTAATTAGTGGAATGAACGAAAGAGACGGCTAACAAAGGACAGACTCAGCTTTGAAGGACAGAGAGCTACAATTGAAAAGACCCACTGCTGTGAGATGCAGTATGCGATCTATATTCTGACTAGTTCAAATTATAAATGTTAGCTTGTGATGTCATCCATCAAGGTGAGACTTGAAGACTATGGATATGAGAGGCTGTTTACAAAATGGAAAAGGAGGGCAGGTGCAGGATAGAGATGGTGGAGGTCGAGTTATCTCATGTTGCTGTGGCAGCAGATGTGTGAGTGTGCCCACTGGGTCATCCCCAAGTTCAGGCCGGTGAACTGAAGTCACTCACTGTGTTTGACTGCCTCAGTTGTTCTTTGTATTTTTAACTCACAGCCTCCACTCATGATAACAAGAATAACCTGTACATAAAGAATATAATTACTTTGATTGCACCCAATTTCCTTTTCTGCAATTTACATTCTGGTTTATGCTGTCATTATCACTGTCACACCAACCGATAAAACTAAATACAACAATGAGGTAAGGATTGTCCTCAGTTTCTGGTTCAGCTGGGAAAATACTTTTGACAGCAAACTTTATTGTGGACATGTTTTGTTCTGGATCAGTGCAACTGAACACATTATATAAAAAAAAAGGTACATTTTAACATTGTTGATACTGAGGGCATTTTCTGAGGATTGGGAGTTGGAGCGGTTGTCCTCTTATTAGAAGGTGGGTGGTGTACGTGGGCAAGATGCTGGACCCCAAATTGCCTTATGGTCTTATTGAGACAGAGAGTGCACAAAGGTGCAATGTTGCCAGTGTTTGTGTCACATGGTGAATGTGAACTGTAGTATGAGGTGCTCTGAGGGGTCATCATGGTGCAAACCAGGGTCATCTACACAATAGAAGCACCATATAGATATACTGACCATTTACCATTTACGACTTGGACAAAAGTAACATGCACAGAATTGACTTTCTTCTGTATTGAACACACATCATTGTCTTTTCCCCCTCATCTACCTCCGGTGATTGTTGTTTTTAGTCACTTCCTTTTTTGCTGGTGCTCTGCTAGGAAGCTGCATATGGACAAAATCTCGTGCTGCAACATCCAGGTAAAATTTCAAGAAAACGAATCAGTTATGTCAGGACTCGACTAAAAAGACAAATCAATATTCTATATTTATGAATCTGTATTGGCAAAAAAATAGAATTCTCATGTGTATATGACTTTTTTTTATTTTTTTGCACACCCCCAGAATTAATCTCTTCAACAAAAAAAAATATAGAACATTTCATTCAATGGACTTTTATTAAATGTTAAATTAAAAACATTTCCTCTGATGACCAGGCCAAGTTGTCCACCAGCACCAAAAGAAAATCCAGAGGTTGTTGCAACAAAAGAATAAGGGTTGTTGGAGTAGTGAACGAGAGTATGTCACTGAATACCGAGTTAGTTATTATGAGAGAGGGTGCAGAAGGTTGGAGAGGTTTAGAATTGTCTTGGAACCGCTGGTAAAACATGCAGTGCATCTCGTACATGCATACCTGAGAAAAAGAACATTGTCTCTCGTCTTTTTATATGCAGAGCATGCTGTGCTCCCCCTCCGTCCATTGATCCCCGTCTAATTTCACCATGCTATGTTGATTCTGTCGATGGACTAACGTGGCCCAACAGTTTGTCAAATGAAAATAGAGACACAGCCATCTCTATGACTAATCTGCTTCTTGATATTGATAGATATAAACCTTTCCCTGGACTTCATTTGCTCCTCCACCCATTAATCCACAGCTAGGCATTCTCCATCCAGGGGCTTAGTAGCGCTCTATTCTTTCCTTCCGAGTTGAAGATTGGGAACACCATAGGGGGGCCAGGAGATCCTGCAGAATACCAATTGGCCACACCGGGGGGACTAGGATGAGGGATCTCGATTATAGATTTCACTGGCAACATTTTTTTTAACCTCCTCTTCTCATCTGCAGACCTGGAGAGGGCTGAAGGAGAAAGGGGAGAAGTGAACCCTGTATTTATTGCGGGAAGTAACGGCAACATCACAGTAGTGTTTACTGATCTTAAACGCTCGACCTCTGGAACGGGGATCCCGTGTTTCCCTCCCTTGGTTTACAAATTGCAATCCTGACACCAAATAGTGCAGGCACGGGAATAAGTGAATTGCTTTTCAAAGATGATTTCACTCAGTTCCATACTAAGATTGGCCGTTTAGGTACAAGGTATGTCAGCAGAGATGAGAGGGGAGTGAACAGGAGGAGGTGAGGAGGGATTCAAACAGCTCCATTCATCATGAAGTTGCCTGCGATTTCTTGCCTCTGTGATTCCGCCTGATCTGGGAGGATTTAGTTCTAAGGCTGAAGCCCTTTGAGACAAAACTGTACAAATTGAGTTTGTAGTTACCAACTCTTATATTCAGACATGAATCCAGACTTTGCAATTGAAACTCATACATTTGTACTGACTTTGCTTGTATTTGTAATAGTTTCAGTTGGAGTAGTTTTCATTCTCTTTGGTTTCAAAGATTAAAGGGAGAATTAGCTTTGGACGCTGTCGGCATACAGATGAGCCATATTCCTGCACACCTGAAAACCAAAAATAAAAGGCAGGTCTCGCTTATGAGTTAGAGATAACAGGGATTTATTTGATGTTTGATAATCTGCTTTAAAAACAGCTGCATCTCTGTTGCTTTGCATGTGATGCTCCCTGGTGAACAACACGCTCCCTGTGGAATAGCTTAATCAGCACCTCATTAATATCTGCAACTTGACAAACATCAGTTTAAAACAGGTTTTTCATGCACACAGTGTTGAGAATCTTTTATTTGCCAGGTTATCGTAATAAAAAAGCATGGCTTTATCTCAGGTCAAACATCAAGAATTTTGTGTGATGGTTGGGAATAAAAACACTTTGTATCTTATCAGATAAAATATATATCTCTCTCTATATATATTTTTTTTTCCAGAGATGCAATCAGGCAGCCAGCATCTGGTTTTGCCTGGAGGTCAGTGGAGAAACCACTGGCAGAGGAAACCGGGGGTCTGTGCGTTTGGATCGATGCTGATCGTTGTAGCTTCCCCTCTGTCTGGCAGTGAGCATGTTATCTGTTCTGGCCTTTTCACTCATTCACCTGCTCGCTCATTCAGTTGCTTACCCCCCTTATGCACTGCAGCACCACACACCAGTCGGGGCTGTCACTCCCTGGGCTGTCTTTCAAAAAAAAACAACACTGCCCCCTTTTGGCCGGACTTATCTGTCACCTGGACAGAATGATGTCCCACTTGAAAAACGACCCCACTGAACAATTTCTGACTGTCTCCTTGATTTATAAATCGTCTTTGGGAGAAAAGAAAGAGTTACTTTTAATCGAGAAACGATGGATTCGGGTTGAAGGTTGATGTACTTTTGGTCGGCCTGACGCGGCTATATCTTCTGCCACTCACAGCTTGTTACCGAGACACAGGCATTTCACAAGTGCCAGGGATTCACAGCGAAATAGTGCTTGTGGGAGAGATGGGGCTGGCCTGGTTCCCCAGGGGGAGGGTAATTATCCGTTATGATCACGGGGAGACGACATGAGTCTGTGTGTGACAGCGTGTCTGTTATTTTGACCGCTAAGACAAAGTGCAGAAGCGAGCGCGGATGATTAAAAGTGTGTCTGCCCTCCTTGTGTCTTTGGAGGAAGAGGTATGGCGACACCCGGGTGGTTTCGAAGGATATGCCTTGACAGTAGAGTGGGAGAGGGAGCCGGGGGAGAGGGATGGACATAAGAGGAGAGGGCTTCCTGAGGGGGCGTCTGCGAGATGTTTGAGGCCCCTTCAGCCCCGCCCCCCTCACTTTGTTGCCTGGAGACATTTGTAGGAAATGCTAATGAGCAGAAAACAGAGGGACTGCCTGATTGTATAAACGGTTACACAAACACAGCGGCCACAACAGCTACACTGTGCAGCGTGGTTAAACGGCTGATTATGATAACAAGTGATAATTTAAAGGCTGCATTAATGTAATTTATGCACAACATGCAATGACATTTTTTTTTTTTTTACAATTTGAATGATTGAACTTCAGAGAGAAAAATGCTGTAATAAGCCTGAATAATAATACATCAGAGAAGTCTCTGCCTACTTACGGCTACTCATCAAGGAGGTAAATGAGAAATCTTAGATGCTACCCATTTCATGTGGCCATGTCCCTCATGCAGCATCCCATGCCAGTTGTTAATTATTGTTAATCATTCACCGCAATTCATGGCGGGACATGTTTAATTAGACCAGAAAATGTCAGCCCTTTCCTCTACAAAGGGTTTAATGGGATTTGGGTGTTTCGGGCTCTCAGTGAGTTGTGTTGACACTCTTGTAGTTCCGTGACACGTCATGGATTGGATTGAGGATGGTTTATTCATTTTCAGTGCACTCTGTGGCGGCTTGTTTTCATCCCGGCCCTTAAAGCCTTTTTCTTGTTTAAAAATAAACACGAAACACTGGATTTGAAGCGTGAAGGGGAAAAGCAACGATACCTTACATTACATCACAGTTCTAAGTTCAATGTGATGAATTAAAAATGCGTAGGAGTTTTAATACATTGCACTCACTATTCCAAGGCTCGATAGTATCGTGAGAGAGAATGTGAGGCCGGATTTCAACATTTCAGCTGATGATCTCTTTCTATATTAATCTACAGGCCGTAAACTTTGGAGATCAACATATGATGATATATAAAAAAAGGCATTAAGCGCATAAAAACTCATTAGCGGGGAATTTGAGTGGGTGGAAATCATACTCTGTACAAAGGTGTTAACATCCGTCCACAGGATGTTCATATAACCATTGAAATTACTGTTTGTGTAGATACATAGAAATAGAAATATTAGATTGTGACAGTTTCATAAAAGTACTATGATAGAATTATGAAAAATAATGTATAATGTAGTCACTGTCAAGTGCCAATGTATTTTGGCCTCTAAATGAAACCAGTGTTCCAAAGAGGGCTGTTACTTATAATCAGGTTCAGCTTAAAACTAATTCAGTTCTGTACTTTACTGCCTTTCTCAACTTAACTCCCTCAACAGCCAGTTTTGTAAAAATGGTAGTAAAAATAACTGCACAGTTGAGCTTGAGATATACAAATCAATCATACTAAATCACTCTTCTGCTTTTTCATTTTAAATGAACTTAGATCATTATGTGGTAATGCAGTAGCAACGAGAGAAAACATTAGGAAACCTACTGAACAACAACAATTGTACTGCAACAAGCAACCATGTTTGTCTTTTCACGATGTGCACACTTCTTCATTGCCTTTGATTTTCTGACAACATGACTTGAATGAATGAAATGCTTTAGGCGGCTGGATCTAAGATGTGGCAAATCAACCTCCCCGGGGTCCCGGGCAAACTTGTGCTGGGAGGCTCTCCTACCAAGGATTGGAGGCAGAAAAAAACATGTGATATGCTTCAGAGCCTTGCAACGTGAAGTGCATACATTTGATTTTTAAATTGGACTTTTTAATGGATTTCCGCCTCTCCGACATCCGTGGCCCTTTTCCTGTTGGCATGCAGTTTTTGTATAACAAGTTATTACTGATAAAGTGACCATGAGGGTTGGGATGGTGTCTCCAAAGGCTGCAGTCTGTCGGCCTCTGACTTACAGTTAACAACACTGACAAATCCTTTCTGTGTATTTACTCTCTTGAGGTTTGACATGACTTTCTTCCAGCCCTGTGGAGACCAGCGTCGGCATTCAATCCTAGAATACTTATTATCCATCAATGCATTATCACTGGCAAGGTGACTGCCAACCACAGCACCACCATCTTGTCTGTAATCCTGGTCAACGTGTGCTTATTAAACAGTTATTTCAGACTCTCTGGTAGCAACAACAGAGTATTGTTCATGTTGTGTCCACTGAGGATCTTCCTTTGTAATTCTGTCATGCATGGACAATTGGCTGACATATATTTGCTGTCATCTCGTTCCGATCACATTATACAGCCACGTTTCTTGCCAAGTAGCAGTCCAAGTGGTTCCATCACTGGCAGAAAGCAAACCCTGTGCAATGCTAACGTGTTTAGAGTGAAAACAGAGGTTATCCCGGTTTACCTGCGTTGCTGATCCTGCAATTCTTTGATGCGGTTGTTGTTTATGTATTTATTCTTGCTCTCTCTTTGTCCAAAGGGATAATGTCACTTTGATGTCATCCTTCCATAGCCTTTCGAACATTTGCAATGGCATTTTGACATTGGTGGGCGGGCCTTTGGGCGGTGCGGGGGCTCTGCACAACTTGGCTGAGCAGTTCCCCTTGTGCATATGTGTGTGTGTGTGTGTGTGTGTGTGTGTGTGTATATGTGTGTGTCTGTGTGTGTCCCTAATTCGGAAGCAGGCCCTAGAAGGCAGAGAGAGGTAGAGAGAGAGAGAAAAAAAAAACATCCTACTCTCCGATGGCTTAGCTTTTAGCGCAGCAATGTGAGGCTATTATCAGGCCGTGGCAATGGGGGTGAGGAAGGGGCCTCGGTAATAGTTTTTATAGGTTCGCCACTGCCCTGTCTCTGCACCTGGCATTTATCACCCCCCGGGGGTGCAGCAAATGATTTTAAATTAATAAGCAGGTACAGGATGGGCTGCCTGTGATGGGGCGGAATGCCCTGAACAGGGAGAGATGAATAACTATCCGCACACTGCACCGTAGAGCCCTCGGTTCAGCTTCTCTACCGCCATGTATCCATATGGCCAAATGTGTTTTCTCAGTGTAGCCTCGTTGTCTGGGAAGCTTGAGCAAACTGACTAGAAGTTTATAGAATAAAAAAAAACCCAAAACATGTCTTACCTTTTTTGTAATGATGGATCTGAAGGGAAGAAAGACCCAAGCCCTGCGGGTGTCTTGGTCAATTGGCTAATGCACAAGAAATCAGCAAGATACCTCTAAAATACAAAGACCTGGCATCTTGGTTCGCTCTACTCCACACAGCTTCTGCCTGGACCCCCGTGTCTCCTCTCTGTTTAAAGTTATGCCTCACACGGCAGCAGCGGTGATTTGGTGCTTTTCCTTTCCTTATATTTAGAATTAATTTTTAATACATGCAGTAGGGTTCCAGTATGTGAACGGTGCACTCTCCCTCTTGTCCTCTCCGTCAGGGTCTGCTGTTCACGTCAGTGTGCTGCAACACTGTGAGGATGAGAACACAGAAGAACGCTTTGCTCCTGCTCCTCCAGTCCATTTTAAGTTTATAACCTTGACTAGAAGGTATTCACAACATTTTACAAAACACTATTTACATCTTGGGGGGAGTTTTTCATCTTTCAGAGAAGCTGCACAAGGGGTACTACTGTGAAAGCGAATATATATATATATATATATATATATATATATATATATATTTTTTTTTTAAACATTTTATTTATCTATGTTATTTTTTTTTTAAACATTTTATTAATCACTGTTATGTAGGCAGAAGTTGGCCAATATCACAGCACGTAGCTACCGTCCTTTATAGCCTTTGGGCAGTGTTTAGTAAACACCTCCTGCAGCCCCTTGACATCAGCCCACTCCCATGACCAGGCCATTCCTTTCCAGGTTCCAGGTGTTTGAATGTGGGAAGTCAGAGGCAGGGTGGGAGGCTGGAGGTAACAGCATGTGTGCATGCATTTGTATTCGCCCTCAGTCATCCCTGTATTCTGGTTCTGGTTGGCAAAACGCCTTGATACGAGAAGAAATACAATTTCTGCATTTTGCAATTCCACCGACACACTCAGGGTTCTTTGCACACATGGTGGCCACTGAACTTGAAATGCATTATCCAGAAAGGAATGATGTTGTCCCGATAGCTCAGAAGAACATATTTAAATGTAGCCCTGGTGGCAATAACGGAGAGCAACTGATCATACAAAGCGTGTATAGGGTTTGAAGTCCACAACATGCACAGACTAGAGGGATGCTTAGAAAATCTATACCTCCTCTAAGGCAAAGACCCTTCATGAAAGGGAATTTAAAAAATGTCCTTGATCTGCCTATCCACGCAGATCTACTCTGAAATTGATTGAGTTCATTGTTGGCTCATGCCACATCGATCCACCGAATCGTACTAAAATTGGTCCCACAGTTTTTGAGTAACCTTACAGAAAGACAAGTTGTGCTGAAAACATAACCTCCTCAGTGGAGGTAACAAGCACCATCCAATTCCTCAGCAAACAGGATTTTTCAGACTTTCATATTCTATAATAAATTTGCCAGAAGACGAGAATAGTCTCATTAGATTGTTCATGGTATTTCTCTGCTCCAGTGTACAAAAGTTGAAGAAGTTAATTCCCTCAAAATTAATTACTTTCCAAAGCTTTTCGGTCTCAGTCGTTTCAGGGTGAGAAATGTAGTGAACCTCATGGAAAGCTCTGCGGATGATGTTTATCAGTCATGAAAAGATAAGGGAAAAGATTGCAGTTCTTTATCCTTTACTCTGCATCAAGTCTAAATGTCTGCAGATATGCTGATGACTTTATGAGACTATAGAATATTGTTTGGTCTATACATTGTGAACTCCTTGTGGAAATATATGCATTTAATTGAATAAGACCACAAAGTCCTAATACGGATGAATGTGAATAACACAAGTGATGGTGGGGGGGGCATCTGTTAGCAGGTCAATATGTTCATTGCGTCTGTGTGAGAGAGTGGTGAGTGGTGTATGCAGTTTGAATGTGAAGCACACAGCCATTGTCAGTCAGGGGAAGAGACAGAGAGGATCCAGAGGGTATATGCTTGATAGCCTCCTGAGTCCTGTGTAATTAGATAGGCTGCATCTCATTTATCTAAATCAAAGGGAAACACGCAACAAACAAAAATGACAAGTGCTGACTTTATTAGCAAAGTGACCAAAAATCTCCTGCTGGCGAACATGATGTCTATCCACTCCTTTTCACGCAGAAATACTTTTAAGTTCCTTCAGTTCATTTGTGTGATGTGGCACATGTTAAAAAGCGTAACCTACATTTATTTCTTTTTTTTAATGTTTTATTCATATTGTCATTGCATCTTTCGTTTACCCATTAATGCAAGTGAAAATGAAAAGACTGCGTTTTGGGGGCAGTTGGGTTATGAATAGGTGTAAAGGGAGATTGTAGGGATAATGTAGCAGAGGTGTTATCGGTGTCATGTCAATAGATGTGTTGATGGTTTGTAACAGACCATGATGAACGTAAGAATAACATTTTTTGAAATTGCCTAAATATTTTCTATCAAGATTTGAAATTGTGCTTAATTATGGGTGGGGGGGGGCTCTTAAGTGACACCTGGGCTGACCTGGTATGTTCTGTTGCTGTGAAAGCACCATGAGCACACCCCAACTCCACCTGTGCTCCGCCTCTTTGCCCGTTTTTGAGTGAACCAGAGAACCCGCTATGAGCCGCATAAGCATTTTGCAGAAACCTATGGGTGACATCACCCGAGGACCCTATGTCCATCTTCATATACATTTATATATATGTTTATATGTCTTCCAACATTTCTGACACCACAGTACATGACTAAGGACATTGGTTAGATTGCGTAGAGCATTTGAAAATGGGATGAAACCCATCAGGTACAAAATGGTACACAGTTCACCTCAAATTATGTTGATGAAAATGTAATACAGCATCAGTACCTTGAAATGTAATGGGTGAAAGTCTTTTAATTAATGATTCTGTCCTTTCATGACAGACAAAGCAGTATGAACCCCGCTCGGTCAAGTAACCAAGTTTGGTACTTTGATTTTATGTTGTGTGTAGCAGTGTGTAAACATCGTTCAGGCCGTGACCCTGGACTATTTGTATTGAAAGAAATATACACCATGTAACACGCAAGAAACTCCTCTCCTTCTCAGCAACCCTATTCAAGGTAATAATCTCGAACAGCGCCGTTGATAGCACTGCGTGAAAGTTGAAGTCTCCCACAGACTTCCATCAGTGCCAAGACCGTAAATATGTGCCCTGCTGTCAGGTGCTATTTCGGTGTCAGACCAATGCGACGCCCTTTCAATCCGTTCACCCCCAGATTTCATCAGGTCCAGCGTCCTCCACTGAGCTCATCACAATCCCGCTCCGTATAGGATTCATCCATATTTTCAGCTGTCACTCAACTCTTCTCCAACCCCTGTCCATACTTCATTGTGAGGTGATATCCTTGCGCTGCATATGCCCTGACCTCCCCTTCTACCTTATGATTGGGCTGGATGATTTCTTGAAGCCTGAAGCTGTAGATCCGACTTTTCCCCATTCCTTATGCAGTCCACTCTAACTTGTATTTTTGTCCATTGAAAAGTTCATCAGACATTTAAAAAAAAATGTTTTTATTGCCAATGAAGGAATTTTGTTTCTAAAACCATATCAAGAACCATTTCCTAACCTACCCATTTGCTTCTATGAGCTCGTGATCAGCCATTAAGTGGAGTGCTGACGTCAGTCTGAGGCACATGAGTGCACTCTACATTACCCAAGGTCTTAAGTGCCAGCACCCTGTGAATGGGTAGTAGTGGGGTGGATAGTGCACAGGCACACACACACACACACACACACACACACACACACACACACACACACACACACTTGGTGACATGACTCCTAAGCCACCACATCTTCTTCTGCTCTTCAGCTTTGTTAGGGACTGGAGAGCCCGAAGAGCCTTGTGCTGGGCCAGTTGCCCCCCGCAGACCCTCAGCCTTGTTCCTGGGCTTGAGAATAGGAGGGGTGTGGTAACTCTGCTTGCATGACGGGCTGTTTGCCTGTGTGTGTGTGTGTGTATTTGTGCGATGCTTGCTTGCTCTTCACACGTATGAGCCTGGCTCGATGAGCGAGCAACCAAATGCTGACTTGAAGTCACTACATTGCCACAGGTGTTACTCTCCACAATCATTTTGGGGAAAAGTTCCCTAATGTTTCTGTATGACTTTTGCAAATAGGGCAGTTTCCAAGCCACTTCCTCCTTCCTTCCTTTCCTTACTTGCACCATAGTGAACTTGAGTTGATCAAGTATGAACACAGTAACTTGGTGTTAGACATTCAGTGGTATACGTTTAGTGTTTAATCCCATCATAATAACCTGATGAGTGAGTTCAGCCTCACAGATGCACTGATATGCAAAGTGTACTCACATATTCTTGCTGTGGACTTTCATCACTGTTGGTTGTAAATTTTACAAGCTCCCTGTGTGGCCTCCCCGTAACAGATTTCTTGCCTGCTGTTAAAAGCAGTGAGGCAATGCAGTGTCTCATTCTTCTCCACAACAGTTTATGATTCCGTTATTTTCCAGATGTATCATTAGCAGCAATCACATTGCTGGATTCACTCAATTCTCCTTATACCTTGAAAAAGAGCAATGTTTGATACGTTAACCAAAAAGAGTCTGTTAAAGTATATATGTCATTCAGATACATGTCAACTAATTTGTGTACATTCACTCAGGCAGTACACACCAACACATCCACAACGCTTCTTATCTGCTCGACTGGAACAAGGGAAATGTAAGGGTGGAGGTAGGAGTAAAGGTTAACTTGTGGGTCGGGACAGGGGGCATGTGAGAGCTGTTTGTTTGTTTATATGTGTGTGTGTGTGTGTGTGTGTGTGTGTGTGTTTGTGTGTGCGCGCGCGCACGTGTGCGTGTGTGTTTTTAAGCTACAGCTTAAGTCAAAGAAGTGTCCTGATAATACTCCTGTGTATATTGTCCCATAAACCCAATTAAGAAAATTTTCATAATTTCATTTAACATTGAATTGAGGTTTAACGCAGTTTAGTTCAAATGGTTTAATAACTTTGACCTTTTGCAGTTCATGCAAACAGAATCAGTTCACATTTGTTTTTGTTTGTTTCTTGTAACTATTTTAGGGAAAAAGCTTCAGTCTTCACACAGGCGGGATGTTTTCTTTCTTCAGATGTAACTTTTTTAGATTCCTCTACGTCGGAAGCTTCAGTGGATGTTCATGATTTATTCAATGTGCCACAGCCACACTTTGCTTTCACTGATAAACAAACGTATGCCCCCAGCCAAGTTGAAGAGCTTTTCATGTATACATTAACATGTTTGGCATTTTGCATGCAATGCTTTTAGACGTGGTCAAAACTGATTCTGTCATTGTCAACAACCTTTACTACCGCTGCTAAAAATATCACACTTCTGCAAACTTTACATTTGCAATATGTATATATTTAACAAAAAATCTGGATTTCTTTCAATACACTTTACCGTTTCACCGCAGCACTCCCTGTCCCTTCTTAAAATACATACCTTTCTTGAGTTTGACCTTTTATGATAAGCACTTCACTAAATGTTAATTCACAGCTTAAACTGCCGAAATGAGCCTGAGCATGTGTAAGATTAACACAGACATTTGCACTTATTCAAACAATCTAAAAAAGACTAAATCAGCTAATAATAAATTATTGAAATATGAATAGATCATATGAAAGAATCAACGCAGGTTGGTTACATCATTAGCTCCTCTGGTTTGGGAAACCTGAGTGACTTGTTGAGTGAATGTGACAACACGGTTGTTCAGCATCTGATCAACTATATTTTCTTTGAAAGTTCGCATTTCTGCTGAAACGAATCTACTGCATGCCATGGCAAACGTTATTGTTAGTGTTGCTTTAATATGTTGGAGATGCTCTGTTCCACCAGACTGCTGAAGCCAGTGGTCCATTGATAGCATTCTCTTTAGCTTCGAGGCTGGAGTCAAATCTGTTAGACTCAGCCAAACGTATTGAAAAGTGTTTGATGGTTGAAATGACACTATGTCTATGTCAAAGGTCGCCCAGAGTTCAATATTACACCCCTTAAAAAGAGCTCCTGCATCTCTCCGATAAACTTGCATGGATGTGTAAAGCACATAAAACAGGTCACAGCGAACAGAAATCCATCTCCAGGGCCTGTCACCACTCCCTGTTTGTTATGTAGCGTCACTGAGCTGCAGCTCGCCAGATTAAGGGGGCCTGGCTGGTACATCTCATCCCATGCACCAGTGACATGAGGCAGGCACATACACCTGCACAGCAGAGACATATTATGCAGCGTGACGCTCACTCGCACATCTGTTGAGGAAGAGAGCAGATGATTTATTTATTAGCACCCAATTAAAACTTCAGGAACAAGAGCACTTCAATGGGAATATAAATATCAAATAGAGTAAGCTCTACACAACTATTTAGTCATGCAATCTGGCTCCTGCATCAGGGCTTGCCATCGAGAGACAGAGGAGCCGAAGATCAGGAAGTGGAAGTGGAAACACTCAGATCTTTTGTGCAGCAAAAGAATCTTTTATTGCACTCATTTCCACCATCGTCTCCCCGCTTTCTTCTCTCCGCGCTGAAAATGCAATTTCTATTTCATGTTCTTTCCTCTTTTTCAGGGCCGGCTTGGTGTTTCATACTTGATGGAAGCTCTGACCACAGCGCGGGCCAATCAATTGGCCTCACTTTGGTTCGTTTAGGAATGAATTTGGACAAAGCTGGAGAGGGCTGATCGTGTGGCAGCTCACCAGGGAGTCAAGAGCAGCGTTGTCTTAATTATTCTGGATATTGGTGCAGATGAGAGGGGGATGACTTGTTTCAGTGGGAACAGATCTGTACCTGAAGTCTAGTGCACCTGCAGGTAACTAGAGTGCCACGTCTAATACATCACACGCTTCATCCATCACTGTCAATTATTTTTTATGCCATCACAAGGAGAACCAGCCGATTGCTTCCCCTCTAACTCTCCCGACATGAAATGCCCCATTATACGTCTCTCTTATGGCAATAGAGCGACTGTTAATGTGCAGGACACATGGCCCACGTCCCTCTGAATTGATCCATCAAGCTCGCGATACTTTTAAGGCTACGTATCTTCTTTCTCACACATGATCTGAGATTGATTGGAAAGTCATTAGTTAAAAAGAGGTTAAAGAAGAACGGGGGGATTTCACAGGAGGTCGAGTAATTTCCTCAGAGATTCAGAAATGAGTTATATTCTTTCAACAATAGACTGTCAGGAGAAAGGATTCTTTCAATTAAGCACACCGGGTGACTAAGAAATAGTTGTATTGTACCAGGCGCCTCGTTACATACAGTAGAGATACAGTGTGTGTGTTCTTAGAATGTGCCAACACAAACCTTTGAACCATGCATGTGTTAAGAAACCTCACTGCTTAAGATGATACATGATGTTGGATTCAAGGTGAGATTTGAACTTCAT
This sequence comes from Chascanopsetta lugubris, assembly GCA_016785325.1. NCBI lineage: Eukaryota > Metazoa > Chordata > Actinopteri > Pleuronectiformes > Bothidae > Chascanopsetta > Chascanopsetta lugubris. The sequence continues at coordinate 80,771 of JAFBJT010110063.1, read as the reverse complement.
TGTTGAAATAGATTCATGTAATTGGAAAAATAGTTAGTCACAAAATTGTATAACTATGCAGGTCCTCATGTTGGTCAACCCCAGCTTGCATGGAGTCATTGTCCACCAGGGTTAGTGCTTTGATCTCCCAAGCCAAATTGTCAGTGGACAACTCTTTGAAATTCATTTTTCTTCTCTACTTTTTGTTTGTAAAGGTGATCATGCATATATATTAGATTTAGATATGCAGGATATGTGTGGTTCTGTTCTATATCCATACACCACGCATTAACTTTCAGTTTTCTTTGTTGAGATATGGACACCGTGTTATGGCCAAGGTACAAATGAAGTATATATTACATTACCAAATAGATAAGAGACTCTTTACCAAAGCTTTGAATATTCATACGACACCGGTAAGTCTGCTATCAGGCTATGTCAAGTTTCTCTATCCATTCTTTTCGGTGGACCAAAACACACCTACTCTTACTTTTGAGTCTAACATCTCCTCTGACGCACATTTGCGAAATCTCCCATCAATCTTCTCTTTTACACCGAGAGAGAGAGAGAGAGAGAATGAGTCAGACAGTAACAGGGGTGAGCGTGTCTTGTTAGGGAGCAGTTAAATCACTCACAAAACAGCAGCACATCTGTAAAATTAATAGAAAAGCCTTTCATAATGGGGTGCCTGGGTGTGTGACGTGCTGGCAGTCTGCCGCCTATCGCCGGCGTGTCCTTATTACCTCTGACATATTAGATGTGGTGTGATCTGTAACTCTGGTTATAAAGTCGGGAACCCCCCCCCCCCACCTCTACTGACAGGTCCACATCATCAGCATGTTCCATTTGATCCTGTCTCAGCCTCTCTCTCCACCTGTCGTTCACGTACCAAGGACAGATGGTCAGATCTGCGAGGATAAGATTGACAAGAGGGGGTGTTAATAATAGTTGATGACATGCACGGTGCGTTCTTGTGTTTGTGCGCGCGTGTACCTGTCTCGATTTGTCCGTCTTCACGTGGACACTTCCAATCACCGAGCTGTCGGCGTGGCACAGAACCTCTGTCACCGCCGTCCCGAGACGTGAGATGAGGCCGGAGCGGGTCGGAGGGACTAGGTAAAGATTTGTCAGAGCGGGGCCGGTGACGAAAAGCTGCACACAAGCCAAGCTCGGGATGATTTATAGGGCTTATTTCTGAGAATGGTAAAGTGAAATTAATCACATTCCCACCTGACATCGCTGCTCAGCAGTGATAAATGACAAGCTGCCAGGGAGAGACAGTGAGCCATCCATGAAGCGCCCGCCAAAGTGCTCTTTCTTCAGATAGCCTGACCTGGGGTGCTGCCTGGCCAGATGCCCCCCCCCCTCCCCTCTGGATGGCCAGTGCCAGGTGCACAGGGGCCAGTCCCGTCTCCTCCTACTCCACTCCCAACCCCCCCCCCAGCTGGGTACCCAAACAGGGGCCTAATGACTTGGGGACAGCCTGCCAAGCAGATGGACAGCGGAGCAGGGTCTTACTTTATCTTCTAAAGGTGCTGTCTGATAGTTGGGCCACAAAGCGAGTCCTTCCAAATCATAGATACAAGATGACGTGATGAGCTGCCAAAATTTCTGTTGCTGACATATTCGAGTATTTATGAATTTTTTATATTTTCTTTTACAACTTTCAAAACCCCTCTAATGCTTGCATGCCTTGCTCCGAACCACACACTATCTGGGATGGTAGTTCAGCTTTTCTCACTTTTGTCCTCTATTATCAAAGTGACAGGTTCATCAACTCACCATGGAGAATAACATGATCTATTTATACACCTGTCTTTTCTATCAAAGACAATAATCCATGAATATGCAACAGCTTTTTTTTTTTTATTCTCTCCAGGAACATGTGAAAAAAGATGTCCAGTCACATATTGAGCTCCTTAAAAGGAAAAGGTGTCACAAAGAAAGCAAATGACTAATTTACATTTAAAAAGTATGTACTTTTAGATTAGAAGACATGGAAAAGGTTAGTCTTGAAATGGTCATCTTCATACAAATATGTAAAATAAGATCCTTAAATTATCCGTGAACTCATCATTAGCATACTATTGTCAGCAACAACATCACAATCATCAATACCTGTGTTAAAGATACAGCAGAGATTGTGTTGCTCTCAACTGGGAGATCGCTCAGCCATGAAGTCGATAGATGTCATTATGCATTCAGGCTGTAGAGGTTTGATACATATTTGTATTTTTTTCAATATTAAAGGTGCTTTGTGTAAGATTTGGTGACATCTACTGGTGAAATTGCATATTGTATCCATCACCTCACCCTACCTCTGGTATGCAGGAGAACCTTTGGTAACTCTCAAGTTGTCTCTCTCTCAGTTGCAAAACTCAAAAGATGTTTAGTACCTCGTGGCTCTTGTAAAAACATGGCAGCCCCTAAAGGGAGGACCCGCACCTGATGTAAATATAAATTAAAGGCCTCTTTTTTCATGTAAAAGCAAGTTGGGTGATTGTACATTCATAAAAATGTCGATGGAATTGTTCTGTGATTCTCTCCCTACAGATAGAAGTGACTAAAATTGACCGAAAATGGTACACACTGCACCTTTAAGGGAGATGATTTTTGAGGGGACAGATGTACACGGGATTCATGGGTTGAGGGTCATGGTTTTTGTTCTCTGCTCAGTGACCGTACCCTACAACATGTGCGCAATTGGAACAATTAAATCACATTTTACCACAGGATCGATAACACAAGAAAAGAAAAAAAACCAGTATATTATATAGAACAGAATTACACCTCATGCACTTTAATTCTGTATCACACCATTCAGGGATCCTGATCTATTTAACTAAACTCACGTAACTGTGCTGCCTTGACCTGCAGTATGAAAAGATGAATCCCACTATCAACCTACCTGCCTATACACATACATGGGTGTCTGCCCTCCATACACCTCTCCATATCCAGTGGGACTGAGATCATTGTATGCATTGAAACTGTTTGCATCTCAAGGCTTCCAACTCGAATAAGGAGGGAGCCTGCAAGCACGTATCTGTGGTGCTGTCCTCTGCAGCCGCTAGTTTAACGCCGCAGTGTGAGGGTTCTGAGCTTTTATCAATAGAGTGACGGTGTCCTCACTGTAAGTGCCAGACGTGTCCCAGGCTCTGAGTTACGGGGGGGGGGGGGGCGCGCCTATTATTCACATGCACAGTTCGAGCTTTCGTTAAATATACAACATTTATCTGGCCGTTCGGAGCACGGCAAACAAATCCTCCCTCATTAATGTCAGCGGTGACATTGCAACATTGGTCGCGCCTATTATTTCCCATAAGTCAGGTTATTGCCCCAAACGGCAATGTAGACATTAGTGGCCTTTTGATGGAATGCCGGTGCTTCCCCCCGTTGTTCTGTGCAGAGGAGGTGAACACGTGAAAAATGACTCACCTGGAAAAACCCCAAAGCACTCACCTACGACACGGTTTCACTCTCTGCCATGAAAATAAATAATCTTTTACCCCTCGACAGCCACATAATTAATAGTGATGTTTAGCAGGTCCATTTCAACGGACCCACTTAATCTAATTTTGTTTCCACTCTGCGATTTGTAAATTACTGCAAAATGACGGGTCATTTACCACTGTCTCTGCCCGAGACAATGGCAATTTTTCTTCCAGTGTAATTCTTTCCGTGCGTCTCCTTACTCAGAATTTTAAAAAGTCTCCTCCTCTGTCTTCTTCCTCCAACCTCCACTACATTCCCTTCCCTTCACCTTTTCTCCTTGTATGCCTCCTCTCCCGGCGCGCGCTGAGCATCCATGAGACATTAAGCCTTTTTTACAGCATCATCACGATGCGTTACCACCACTCATCTCAAATGTCAGCGCTACAAATGCGATGTGCATGTTCCACTATTTACCACTAAATGTGAAACATTTGTAATCATACAGAGATACAGTGACATTTAAAGAACAAGGAGTGCATCGTTTCGTGTGATCTGGGAACACGTTGAGAGACGATGGTGCTCCAGCTGCCTGCAGTTCTCTCTTCATTTGGTCACCAATCAGAAAAAAATGTGGAATAGATGATCCATTCTCTAACCTTGGCAAATAATTAAAAAAAATCTTCCACACTCTGCCTGTGAATTTACTCACATTGTAAGACCTCTAAATCAAAGACGTTTCATATCGCCGTGATGGGGACTGAAAGGATCATGGTTTATATCATTTTTGAGGTATTGATCAAATATAAAGTTACCAAACAATTGAAATGGTTTCTAAAAAACACAAAGCAAAATAAATCCACCTCACCGCCTGGACAGTAGTTTGCCATGGCTTTTTAGTCCATGATAATCAAACACGGTTCAAAATTTGAAACAATAATAGTGTCAGGGACTGTTACTGTATAAGGTAAACATTTTAATCCCCTTCGTGTAATGTTTTCAAGTAAGAAATGAACCTGCAGCGTCTGTGTTCTCATCGGGCTGACCAGGGAAGACAGACGTCTTGTCCATCCTCACATAAAACAAAGGATTTGGAACCCAGCCAAAAATAATGGAGGATTATATCTTCAGCCGTCCTCTGTTGGGAGAATTAATGAGCCTCAGCAAATCATTTGAACGAACCTCTGCCCTAAGCAGAGCAGGGGCTCGACCTGACCACCATTCACAATGTCAAGTAGGTGGACTGTCATTTTAAACATGCCACGGAAGACCGATGGAGCCTGACACACGCCACCAAGTAAGAGAAAATACAATTAGCAGGCTCGTTGGACAGGTCAGGAGGCACCCATTCATTTCAACTGCAGGCTGACAGCTACTAGCTGCTGCTGTGTGTTTGTGTGTGTGTGTGTGTGTGTGTATGTGTGTGGATTTGACCTTTCTCAGTGGTACAAGTAGAAACTGACATCATGTACTTGAGTAGATGCTTCTTCATCCTCGCGCAGAAGTGTCCACGCTGCCAGGCAGCATTCAATCCCTGCATTAGCCTTTTGCGATAAACAATTATCTAAGTGGGATGTGCATGATGGAAAGCAAATTCCGGGAGTGATAGTGACCGCGGTTCAGGAGAACACTGATTGATTGAGTGGATCTCGCGGCCAAATCCTCTCGTGGCTTCCACATTGTCTAATGACGGTGAGAGCGAAATCAGTTTATTTGAGAAGACAACCCTCCGAGACGGCGAGGGGAAGGAAGGAGAGACAATGAGAGCAGAAGAGCCGGAACAAGACAAAAAGACAGTTTGTGAGCGATGATGCTGCGTGGAGGGGAAGGTTCAGGTGGGGAGGGGATACAAAGTGCAAGAGTGCGAAATATGTGTCGAGTCCAAGCATGGCAGGAACTGCAGCGATGAAAGCCGCGTATCGATTGGCTGGAGCCAACTGTAAAACAAGGTCCTGCCAAGCTGTGTGGCCATTGTCAATGACAGCACAACGAATGTTGGGCTGTTATTTTATTTTCAATGATTCTATTTCAGGGTCAGAGCCAGTAACCACACCGCCCCACTTTGGAGGGAAAGCATCTCAATAGAGCGCCACTGCAGACAGGCAGGAGAGGCAATTTTGTGTGTGTGTGTGTGTGTGTGTGTGTGTGTGTGTGTGTGTGGGTGGTGAGGTGTGTGGGTGGGCATTCACCGCAGACGGGCGCTCAGACAGTGTCTCTCAGGGACGGTGATGCGGCCCAACAAAGGTCTGCTGAGGAGGAGACTAGAAGAAAGAGGCAAATTTGTCAAAGCTAGCCCCCAACACACACACATTCACACACACACACACACACACATACACACACCCCATACACATCACAACAAATGACTTTAAATTCACAGCACTCATCATTACATAAGGTTCATATATGTGTGTGCATACTAATGTCTCAGATATCAATGGGGTGAATCACTGTGTGTCCTGGTGTGTGTTATTGCAGAGCATGTCAACACCATACGACGCAGCGCCGAACGCGCCGCACGCCCTTCGTTGATCCGAGTGCACACCAGGCTGCAGCAGATGTAGGAGGACGGCGCATTCAACCATTCCAAGGCGTCAGAGCAGGCGGTAAGATGGCTTCTAATGATCAGTCCGGAAAACTCAGTGGATGCCAGCGAAGGGCAGCAAAGATTGTTGTTTCTCTCGGTACATGATGAAATAATTTCCGCTCGTGTTTCCCCTCGGAGGAATTCTGATTACTGTGTCAAACCCATCACTTTTTTTTTTTTTTTCTCATTTTCTGCAAACTTTTAATCTCAACATCCAACACAGATACAGCTATTTTGAGTTTGGTTCTAAGCAGAGCTATTATTAGCTTGTTCACATACTGCACATTTATTAAAAATGGATGTGACTGGTCACCTATGGTCATATGGTTCAGAACCATGGTTCCACCCTGTATTGATGCTGCACATACTCCAGCTCCAAATGTGCTAGAGGAAGGCAATACATATTAACCACATTTATGAAACATAAACAAGTTAAAATCCATATATATACACACACACACACACACACACACACACACACACACACACACCTGCTTGCCAGTGTACTGTGTAATCATTGCTTGAAGCACAGAGCCCTATGATGCCAAAGTACGTCACTGAGCTTCAGAAAGTCCATTCTGATGCTTTGAAGCTCATTTCCTCAACTGTTCATGAGGTCTTGCTCAATGTACGGTGCCTGTGAACATACGGCATTATCACAACACCCTCTCCAAGCCAGTTTCCTCACAAAGGGAAGGAGCTGCAGCACATGCAGCTGGTGCAGGAGCCCCCCAGCCCGCCAGCCTTAGGGGGAGCTTCTCGGCCCCGAGTCGAGCTCATCCTCAGATTGATTCTCGGACTTTATTTCGACATTACCTTCGCATAGTCTGAAATATCCTCCTTTTCCATTTCACTGTGTCTCGCTCTCTTCCAATATTCACTGTTTGACCCTCGAAGCAATGAATCCTTCCCTTCTATTTCTGGTTCACACACACTAATATGGTCAGCTTTATTTTCTTTACAGGGCAGATGATGATAATGAAAGGGTGAAATTGAATTAATATAATTAATTCACAACAGTAGACATTTACAGTAACCTTGTTGCCTATTAATGGAAAACCAGACAGTTATTTTCCTTTTACATAAAAATGAAGTTTAACACATCATCCAAATAACACCTCCGCTGTATTCATTTCTGTATGCAATACAGAAGAAGTCCAAGTTTAATTAGATGCAAAAGCCAAATAAAAATGTACCTAGTACACGCGTTAATGAATTACATCCAGGAGCCTGTGTTGAAAGAGTTTGATGGGAAATTCAAATCTTGCATCCTGATTTTTGGCCGCGTGCCAACACTTTTGTTTATGTTTGGATATGGGCCCCTGCCTTTTTAATTAATCACCCACCACTGTCTGATGTAAGCAGCTTGACTTAATGCACTATTAGTATTCGCTCGCCCAAATATGCCGAATGATTGACTCGCAGAGATCGAAGTTATATTAACAGGCTGTTTTACATGTCCCGTGGTGCTCTTCTCACAGCGGGGCTCTTAATCCAGCCCTTTAGGTGTCTACTTATGTGCTTTTATGGATGATGGAGCCAACGCTGAGCCCACGCCTGTGGCACCAACAGCCTTTGCCTTAGAAATTTTTTTTTTTTTTTTTTTTCCATTTGCACTTCCTCCTTGGCTGCAGCAGCAGTAGCGCACATTTTTTGCACAAAGGCCTTATGTAATGACACTGAGAGAGGTTTCTATTATTTATACAGGTGGAACGGTGATTTAAAAGCATCAACCTTCTCCACTTTTTAGTCGCTTACCTGTTTGCACCATCTCATACCTGAGCGCCCCTCCCCCCGCCCTTGGTTGATTTATACTGGCGCTTTTGCATAAAAGTGATGTACCTGCATGCATGCATATATGCATGCCCTCCTGTTTCCACGACGATGCACCGCACAAAAACATGGAGCCCCTCGCATCGCCAGTATAGGTCAGGGTTCGCTCATACCATGCAGCCATGGCCTTAAATGAATATTTGCACGGTATTGATTAGCATTAACCACACAGCGGTGTCTTTCATTTGCATGTGGCAGCCGCGGATCATCACTCGGGGGGAGGGGGGGGCAGGGGCAGGGAAAAGAGCGAGAGATGGAAGAGGCTGAGGGCAGACGAGAAAAAAAAAAAAGACGGAATGTACTGTGGGTTGTGTGGGTGGTGGCAAAGACGTCAAAAAAAAAAAGTCTCCCTCTCCCAACGGGGCATCCCTTAATAATCCGCCCATTATCTTGTGTGCCTTTGCTCACCATCAGGCCTCAGATTGGCGCGCCATGTAACCTGGCCCTCATCAGTGCAGACAACCAGACCGAGGGAAGAAGCAGCGAGGCCTGGCAGAGGTGTAAGGGCTTGCAGTGAATGGTTGGCCGGGCACCTCGCCGTAGGATACCTGAGAGATAATAATGTGTGGAGGCAAGCAGGAGCCATGTGTGCCTTGCAAAAGAATAATTGCTCCCCTTTCAAGAGCCATTTCTTAATTGGCCTGGCTGTTGTGGAGGGGGAACTTGGAGAGGAGACAAGTGAAAGAAAGACCGGGAGAGGGAGAAGAAGGAGGTAGAGGAGGAGAGAGAGAGAGAGAGGAGTAGGAGGAGGAGGAGGAGGAGGGGGGGTGGGAGACAAAAACTCAAGCACATAGCTTGGTGTGTGCGTGTGTGTGTTGCAGAGGTGGGATAAGGTGTTGTTGAGTCTTTTTCAACCTTCTCTCCGACACTGTTGCCCTGGAAGCAGTCGTCATGGAGCTGCTTTTCAACCAGGAAATATTTCACATTTAGTCAAAGACTAAATAAACACAGGCAGGCAAGACACGCCCAGCCAGGAACAAGGCTCAGTATTACAATGAGAGCTGCACACACACACATACACACACACACACACACACACACACACAGTTGGACTGTTACACATTTGACGGCGCTCAGAATCGACTGCGAACACGTTGAGCCTGTGTCAACATGCATACCCCAGTAAACGGGTCGGTTCGTGCTCTGCCAGACTTTCCAGACTTCTTCTTTTTGAAGCGAGTGATGAGTCACGGTGCCTCTAGAGCCTCAAAAATAGACTCAACTTGAGTCTTGAGTATTCGGTGAAGAGAGGAGACGCTCATTGGAAAAGACAGGCTGCAGAACGTGGATGTTCTCCGACCTTCGGTTCGAGGGCTGAAGGTGCACATCAAGTCCAACCAGAACTGAAATGCAAAGGCACCGTTAAAAGCGTTGGGACCTGTGGCGCCACATGACGATATGTCTGAAGACCTTGATATACGGTGTCAATAATCTGCTATCGACCCACTGGGAATTCTGATGTCAAGCTCTAAATGGTCTGAATCGAATCTATATGTCTTTATCGGGTCTTAATGACGCCTCAAACCAAGTCACATAAAACATTCATGCAGTGCATCTCTTTGCAGTACTTCTTGTACATGAGTACATGGGGCAATGTGGAGATATAGTATCTTGCCTAAGGACACCTCAGCATGTGTAGTCAAAAGGGGGATTGAACCGCCGCCCTTCTCAGCTGCCCGTGCTGCAGCAACTCATTTGTGCATTAGTGATTGATTATGAAAATAGTTGGCTGTTCATTTATGAATGAATTGATCTGGTCTGATTAAAAAGTATAGCGCATGTAGGTAGTAAAGGCAGAGTATGCGTGGTGATGCACAACTAGTCCTTGCAGTTTCTCTGTTTGAATGAACAAGTTGTTTGAAAGAACATCAACTGATTGAAATAATGAAATGTACCTTTCGTGTTTTATTCCGTTCATGGGGGAAAAAAATCAACAGATGTATTGATTAAATCCAAACGGTTATTGGATCTTGCCCAAACAGTCTTATGTGGAATCAATGGCCTCCAAGTTCAGGTGTAGCGAGAGTGGAGTATAACATCTCCCTCTTGCTTTGGAGACAGTTGATCAATGGCAACAGATTGAACTGCTCATTTATTAAAGAGGTAAGATCCGGTGCAGCATATTTTGAGAGCAAACCGAGACTATACACCCGGAGCTGTGCCCCTTCAGGACGTGGTGTAGGTGAAGGTTTGGACCTGTCTTTGAAGGGATGTATCTTCATAGCTGTTGCATGTAAACGAAGGTTCTGCTCTGTCGAATTTTAAAGGATTTAATTCGGTCTTAATTCCAGGTCTGCAAGTTTCATTAGAATTCCTGTTTCAACGGTGTCTTCATAAAGTCTTGTCATTCCCTTCCTGCTGGGATGAGAAAGAGGCCGCCGTGGCCCTCCGCTTACTTTCTTAATTTAATTTCTCACGTTATCTCAGCCTCCCTCGGGATGTCCCGATCAGCGGACTGTGGAGAGGTGACAGGAAATGAGGGGAGTCAGTGAGACGATATCCGACCGAGTGCGTTTCGACAGGTGATCAGCTTCACAGATTGTGGTGGAAGTTGCAAGATCTCGCCAAAGCTTGAGAGCTTTTTGTGTACGGCCTTGATACTGCGTTTGCGTTTTTTTAAAAATATTTACTTTATTGACTTCAAAAATGACAATAGCAAATAATGCTTAATTCGTTTTCTATTTTACTGAACTTTTTCTAAAATAATAAAATACATTCTCGCATTTTTTTTCGTTGTCCTATTTTAGTTTGGCTTTGCATTTTGGGTTTGGCCTTGGTGTCTTTGCATGCTGCTTATGATGGTACGACCACCTTTGTTTTTCAATCGTCACATTTCTCAGGGCTTGATTCAGAATCTAGTCTTGCAATGCTTATTATGGTCGGCTTTACTGTGTGTCAGAGCCATAAGGGTTTGCGCAGGTGAGCATGAATCATTCTCTCATTCTGCTTGTTAACTTCACTGCTAAGGGTCGTATGTGTTAACATTACAAACAGGAGGTCCTTGCTCTCGCTATGAAATGTAATGGTGGCAGCACCTCTGGTAAATAGTAAACAAACCCTTTTTAGTGTTTCTATATTATTGCACATGCTTTTATCTCCCGTTTATTTTTTTATTTCACGTTAATTTTACGTCGCTGAGTAACCACAGCCTTTACACCTCTGACATTCCACCAAAATCAACAAAGCGGAGAGGCTTTCCTTGGCAAGGGAATCTTAAGCAGGTCTTCAGCAGGAGAGAATTCACTTCAGGTTCCTTGTTTACGGGTCTTGAATATCAAGCTGTTCGTCGGGCCACCTGTTTGTGAGCTGGTCCCGGAGCCATTTCTCCTTAACACATCATTCCTCTGCACATTGTTTGTGTGCAAGGCTGCAGGGAAAGTGAAAAGACCGATTGGTCTTACGTCTGCATATCTGTGGTCTTACTACTGTTTCACCGACTAAGTGAATGATTTGAAAGCACTGTGAGCGTTTCTGTTACTCTTATTTTCTATGACTAGTGGTAAGGAGCCATTTTCAATTCGATCTCAAGTGGGCTGGACCAGTAGGATCTCAGCATAATGACTCATTGTTTACAACGGCAACTCCAAAATCTGCCCTTTGTTTTAGTGCAAAAAAGTACAAATACTGGTACAGGCTCCCCCCCTAGTGTCCCGGCATAGTAAGTGCCTTTCAATAAACCAACATTTCTACATCTTCTCCGCAATTTTTACACTTTGCATAATTACACCGCAGGATGGATCGGGTCCCCTGGCGAGCCGGTTCCTCTGTATGTGTGACACCCCCGATGCATGGTCCCAACCCCCGTCCTGTACTGATGCTACAATTGAAATTGAGGTTGTGACTGAGCTTTTAATGGAGATAAAATAAAATCGACATTTCTTCTTGCACCCTACAGTAAAAAAAAAAGTATAAT